>JAWZYT010005157.1:0-2500 GCA_034508575.1 Petrolisthes manimaculis
ACATCCTTCCACCTCCACCTTCCTTCCATCCTTCCATTCACTTCTCTAACTAATTCCAGCATTGAATACCAGGGTAAGAATTTATCGCATCGTTAAATTGTCCTCTTTTCACTCCACCACCACGCCATCTTGCGGTGTGTGGGGGGGGGGGGGGAAGGGGGGGAGGGGGGAGGGCTAAACAAATGAGGTTGGACATATAGGTTTCGATTTGGGGGTGTGGGGGGGTTGGGGAAGGGGAATGGTGAGAGAGAGAGAGAGTGTGTGTGTGTGTGTGTGTGTGTGTGTGTGTGTGTGTGTGTGTGTGTGTGTGTGTGTGTGTGTGTGTGTGTGTGTGTGTGTGTGTGTGTTAGAGTTACGAGCGAAGAAAAAATTATAGAATGAAGGAAAGAAGAAGGAAGAAGGATTTAAGAAAGAAGGAAGAAAGGAAGGAAGGAAAAATAAAGGAAGGAAGGAGGAATAAAAAAGAAAAAGGAAGGAAGAAATAAAGAAGGTATAAAGAAAAGAAGGAAGGAAGGAAGGAAATAAAAAATAAAAGAAGGAAGTAAAGAAAGAAGTAAAGAAGGAAGGAAGGAAGGAAAAAGCAAGGACCACCAGTTGTCTCTCCCTCCCCTCCCCTCCCCAACCCCCCCCCCCCTCCCCTCCTCAACTCCCCCCCCTCCCCTCCCTCCCCCAACAAGAGATTATTACCATCATCGGCAACCTTTCCAATCCCTTTCATCACTAAAGAATACAATCCCACCACCTCCCTCCCTCGATCCCATTCACACACATACACACTTACATACATACATACATACATATACACACACATACACACTCGCACGCGTAGAAACCAATGCTATTTTTTCCCACAATGTAACCTCCTTCCTTCACCCCCCACCCCCTACTCCCACCCCCCTTAAAAAAAAGGATGCACACACACACACACACACACACACACACACACACACACACACACACACACACACACACACACACACTCACACACACACACACACACACACACACACACACACACACACACACACACACACACACACACACACACACACACACACACACACACACACACACGAGAGAGAGAGAGAGAAGCATGTAAATATACAGTAATATAAATAATAATAAATACTCTTAATAATATATAAATAATAATAATAATAATAAATAAAAATTAAGTACGGTATATAATTATAATATACATAATAGACTATATTTTTTTCAGCTCTAAGGAGGAGGGTATAATTATAATGTTGTCCTTTTTGGAGATAATGATTCCTCCAAACAATTCCCAGCAACAACAGATCACCATTAATTTGTGTTCATCTGGTCGTGTTGTTTCCTGGCTATACTTTGGAGGAATCAAGGCACTCCAATATTGGTACCAGAAATTTATATCCTCCTTAATTAAACACTCTCTTGTATTTTTCTTAGTTTATGCCACTTAAATATTATTATTATTATTATTAAAGATCTCGCTTTTTATTGTTTTTGTTTTATTGTTGTTGTTGGTAGGCATTGTTGTTGTTATTGTTGTTGTTGTTGGTAGGTAGGTTTTGGTAGAAATTTGATTGGTTGCTTGGTTGATAGGTAGGTAGGGGTGAAAATTTGTTGATTGGTAGGTAGGTAGGTAGGTAGGTATGGTTCGTATTGCTGTAGGTAGGTAGATAGGTATTGGTATAAATGGGTTTGTTGATTGGTTGGTAGGTAGGTAGGTAGGTAGGTAGGCATTGATGGAAATGTGTATGTTTGATTGGTAGGTAGGTAGGTAGGTATTGATAGACATTTGTGTGTTTGTTTGTTTGTTGGTTGGTTGGTTGGTTGGTCGTTGGTGGGTAGGTAAAACGTCCCGGCCACCACCACCACCACTACCACTACTGAATGCTGCCTGTTTCGTAGTTTGTTTACATTCAACACCTTAACGAGATGGGGACATTGTAAGCGTGTCTGTGCTGGGCTATAGTGGAGGTGGTGGGTGTGTAAGGGAAAGGGAGGGAGGGGAGGAGGGACTGAGTGTATGTGAGGGAGAGGGAGAGAGGGAGGGAGGGGGGACTGAGTGTATGTGAGAGAGAGGGAGAGAGGGAGGGAGGGGAGACTGAGTGTATGTGAGGGAGAGGGAGAGAGAGAGGGGGAGGGACTGAGTGTATGTGAGGGAGAGGGAGGGAGGGGGGACTGAGTGTATGTGAGGGAGAGGGAGAGAGGAGGAGGGACTGAGTGTATGTGAGGGAGAGGGAGGGAGGGGGGACTGAGTGTATGTGAGGGAGAGGGAGAGAGGGGCAGGGACTGGAGGTGTGTGTGTGTGTGAGAGAGAGATAGAGAATGAGGTGTGTGTGTGAGAGAGAGAGAGGGATGGAGTGAGGGATAGAGAGGGGGTGTATGTGTGTGTGTGAGGGAGGGACTGGAAGTGTGTGTGTGTGTGTGAGAGAGAGAGAGAGGGAGTGAGGGATATAGATAGGGGTATTATGAGGGAGGTAGAAGTTAGGGATGAATGGAGGGAGTTAAA
>JAWZYT010005157.1:5000-33136 GCA_034508575.1 Petrolisthes manimaculis
TCACTAGTGTTTCTTCCGTGGCAGCTGTAAGGTAACGTAACGAATGTGAGTGACATAGAGAGAGTCACGCCCTCATCACAAGATATAGGTTACAGAGCGTGCCATTGTCTTATACATTAAATAATACGTGAGCGACCTTATGTGTAGAGAATGTCACCAGATTAATTCACCTTAACAACGAGACAGTTACTACAGTCAGTCAGTCAGTCTTATTATTAATTAGTGAGGGTGTGTCTGATCATGGTGATGTCTGGTAATAGTGGGAAAGGAGTGTGTTATCACCAGGCAGGGCTCCGGATTCACTAAACGCTCCCGTAAGAGCTCCCTTGTAAGGAGATTCCGGGTCCATAGAATATTCTATGGACCCTGAGGAGATTCATCAAGATTGGGCAACACTGTCGGGATTTTAATAATAGGAGGATTTCAAGTTCAGTTCAAGTTCAAGTTCAAGTTCAAGTTGTGGGTGCCGCCGAGGGCCGCTCATGGGCAGCATAATATGTGGGAGTTGTGTGGGGGATTTAAGGATCCAGGGGAGGATTAGGAAGGGGGTTAGGATAAGGGTGGATTAGGTCAGGGACTGTGGGTTGAGGATTAAGATTGGGGAGGTAATGATTGGTGATCCTATTTCTAAACGTGTTAAGAGTGGGGCTATTAATTAACTACCTGAAATGAGTGATGATTCCACTCTTGGATGATGTGGGGAAAGAATGAATGCCTAAATATATCAGTGCTCGTCTGGTATGTATGGTATTATAAGTTGTGGCTGCCTCTAGTGGATCGTATATACTTGTAGGGTGTAGATATATATGTCTTTGTCTATGTCAACTAACTTGTTTGTGATTTTGTATATCATCTGTTGTCTGTGTATCTGTCTTCGTGTTGTCAATGGGTCTAGTTTTGTGTCTTGTTTAAGCAAAATGACTGATGTAGTGTGTCTGTAATCACGTTTGGCCCATCTTGCAGTTTTGTTTTGTATGGACTCTAATTTATTGATATTATTGTAATAAGTGTGTGTGTCCCAGACGGTGTCACAGTACTATAAGTGTGGCCGAACGAATGTATTAAAAGCAATAATTTTGATGTCTGTGTTTCCGTGTTATTATATTGCAATTATTAACCTAATCATAACCATAATTATTTAATTGAAGCCCGTAGAGATGATAATAATAATAACTGGCCACACTGTAAAATAATGACTGGCAACGATGTAAATAATATCTGGCAACACTGTAAGAAAAAAGTAAACAATGGACGACCGGAAGCCGGAAGGAAAGACGACAGAAGGTTAAAGGGAGAAAAATGGTTAAATATATCACTACCATGTGTCCAGGAGAGATATTTGACTATACAGAGGTTACATAATGATACAGAGATTATTTATACACGGGTGAGTAGTGAATATATAATATAATAGAAGTTAAATATGGAGATAATGATAACAAATGGCCCCCCGTTAAGTAAGAAGGTTAGTCATTGTACAGTATCGTGTTTTATTACTTATATTATGACCTTTATGGCTGGCTTCGTGGTACATAGACATTTTATACACAGGTGAGTAGTGAATATATAATGAAATATAAGTTAAATATGGAGAAGATAAAGTAACGTTAAATATTGAAAGAATATTATGCTGCGGGACCTTAACTTGAGTTACCGTTATTACGTATGGTTTTTCTACTTTAATTACCCACTTATTTAGACCATTGTAAGACTATTTTCTTTTATGGCATTTCCTCCACAAATGCCCCATTTCCAAGATATATAATAATTTTGAAATTAGCCTGACCTAACCTAAACCACAGCAGACTACCGGGACCTAACCTGGGCAAACTACCGGGAATATAGAAAAGAAAAACCACATATTTTGAGTGAAGATTTATTTATAAGAATATTAGCAATGGCTTTATATATTTATTTATTATTTATTTTTTCCAGGGGCAGATTCCAATTAGCCCTATTCTTGCTTGGACAGGACAGACATGGATAGTGAAGTTATTCAGAGGAAATATTGGTAAGTGAATTATTATACAGTTGCGACACCTAGTCCTTGACTAAGGTGTAAGGGGAAGTCTGGTCAAGGACTGTGTGCCACAACTGTATTTCTATATTAATAAGTGTAGTGCTGTGAATTATTTGGACTTTGTTAATATTTAGAAATACCGGACATGTGCCTGTTCTCCCATCCCTCATTGGTGTATTGTCTGGCCTGTGATGCAAAGTATGATTTGCATTGTAACCTGGCCCGCAAGAGTGGAGCTGCTATTATCATTTGGCCCGACACATTTGAATCTGACCCGCCAGATACACTGAACCACACACACTACCATTAAGTACTGTTACCGTATCACTCAGTGTTGACCCTACTAGGTTTTTTCACCAAGATCAGGGTTTTCCTTATATCACCAGGGCATAGAGTTCAACAATCTAGTTTTTATTTCACTGCCTCTCTTACTGCCAATGAATTACTGGTATTGATGATCTCCAGTCTTTTTTTCTACACTTATATCATGTTTTAAATGTGATATGTTTTTTTTTTTGTTACATGTCTCATTAACTGTATTTAAGTTTTATGTGTGTTTTTTAACTTGTGTTTAGTGTGGTTGTCTCTCTGAGGAAGGAATTGGTATGTTTCATAGGAGTCAAGGTGCTGACGGGCCATTTCAAGCATATTACTGATTAGATTGTTAATTTATTATTTTAATCTTTGTTATGTAAGGAAATAATTACACAAATCAACCATTTACATAGGAATTCCTTATTTCTTATACAGAAGTATATTTTTGGAAAGGAAATAAAAATACAGGGTATTTATATATTGCATATTGGGCATTTTACTTGACTTGTGTCCTGCGGCCTTATCGTAATAATGACATTCGGCCCCAGGCATCAAAATGTTGCCCAACCCTGATATAGGAGGATTCTCCTCGAGAGCTTCATCCAAACTAGAGGAATAATATTGACCCAGAGTTTGTCCATTTCAATATAGTATCATTTCAATTATGTTAGTATTATTGAATTGAGTATCGTTAGTATTATTGAGTATCGATAGTATCATTGAGTATCGTTAGTATTATTGAGGAATCTTAAGCTGTATCTATATCGTTAGTTTTGTTTTACATTAATTAAATAATAATATGATGGGCTATTCTGGTACTATACTCTATCCAATCCTAGCTTGCAATTGGAGCCTAGCTGTATTTTTAATGCTCGTCTCTAATTGGTCAATTTCTCCAGGCAACCTCCGTTCACGTTTACCTTTCCCATACCAAAACATTGCATTTCTCCAAGGTAGCCTACACTTTTTTTGTTTTTTCTTGGTGCCTCACTTATTTCACTTAATATCTACTTGGCACTTTGGTAACCTGACAGAATAATGATAGAGGATTACTTTTATCATGAAAAAAATATTCATATCATTAAAAAATATACGAGTTGAAGTGAATCGAGTAGCTAAAAATGTTTATACAACTTTTTTTATATGCCGATATTTATTTATAAATATTACGCTACCATGATTAAAAATGGGTGGATGATGTAGATAAAATCCTCCTGCATGTCATGGTGGTATAAGATTGTAGATAAGACAGAAATTATTGCTGGAAACGTAATTTTATGCTAAGATGTCAATGACGCTCTAATGTGCATGACCGTGCACCCTGATTTCCCGCGCTCATGTGTCAGTGTTGCCATGTCTGCTTGACGAAATTTTCTTCACTTTAATATCAGAATTTCGCTTTTTACCTCAATTATTCCCTGTTTACTCCTGAATGTTGATGGTCTTTTAGGTATTTTATCTGGTAGAAATTTCCCTGTTTAATCTTGAACGAACTGTATATTATTTCCCTGTGTGGACTTCTAAATTCCCTAAAACAGAGACATTTCCCTGTACCTGGCAACACTGGGTGCATATTAGAGCGTCATTGACATCTTGGCATTAAAATTACATTTCCAGCAATAATTTCTGTCTTATCTACAATCTTATACCACCATGACATGTAGGAGGATTTTATCTACATCATCCACCCATTTTTAATCATGGTAGCGTAATATTTATAAATAAATATCGGCATATAAAAAAAGTTGTATAAACATTTTTAGCTACTCGTTTCACTTCAACTCGTATTTAATTGTATATTTTTTAATGATATGGATATTTTTTTCACGATAAAAGTAATCCTCTATCATTATTCTGTCAGGTTACCAAAGTGCCAAGTAGATATTAATCGAAATAAGTGAGGCACCAAGAAAAAACAAAAAAAGTGTACCTCGGAGAAATGCAATGTTTTGGTAAAGCAAAGGTAAGCGTGAACAGAGGTTGCCAGGAGAAATTGACCAATCAGAGACGAGCATTAAAAATACAGCTAGGCTCCAATTGCAAGCTAGGATTGGATAGAGTATAACTCATATCACCCATTCATTCTCTATACTCACATTTATATGTCTTTCGGGGGTAAATGAGGTTGATAATAATATTTGAAAGAGATTAGTAGTGAAGGTTTTATAAATTGTGTTACTAAGGTAGCCATGGTGCGTGTTAGGTCAGATCAGATTGGTTCATCTGGTTTCAAGAAATCATTTACCTCCATCTCTTATCAAAAAAGATGGTTTTTTTTTAGCTTGCTCAGCATCTTAATATGAAGTTTGTGTATAGGTCAAGCCAAGGAAAGCATGAACTCTCTTTTTTTACCCTCTTACTTGAGAGTAAATAGGTTTTTGTTTTTATGTGGAGGGTATAATTTGTATAGTATAATCCTGCCAACACTGATATATGCGTTGGAGACATGGACATGGAGTAGGGCTCATCAGTCAAGAATAGGTGCTGTGGAAAGGAGTTACTTGAGAGGTGCGTGTGGACTTACTAGGTGGGATGGAGAAAGTAATGAGAGTGTGTATGAGTGAGAAGGCAATTGGTGGAGTGTGGAGTGGTTGAGAGAGTGAAACGTAGTACAGTATACTGAGATGGTTTGGACATGTAGAGAGAATGCAAGGTGAGGAGTTTATAAAGAAGGTGTATGGAAGTTAAATTGTGGCACCTGGTGTGAGAGGTAGACCTCCGGTTAGATGGCAGAACAGAGTGGAAGAGTATGTAAAGGAGAGAAACATGAGGGACAAGGAAGGGCTTGACCGAGTAAGGAGGGAGTGTTGGAACAGGGAGAACTGGGGACACTTTTGCCGTGGCCACCCCCTTGGAGGAAGTTACCGGAGGGAACGAGGCATCAGAGCTATAGATAGATAGATAGTGGAGGGTAACTATTATTAGTTCCTCATCAATATAATGCAAAGGATTTTCACTTTTGTAATTGACATTGTTCACTTACTGTATCTCCTCATTGTGTGATATTCAACAGCTGGATTACCTTTCCTTCTTTTTTTTTTTTCTTATTGGAAGTTAATATGGTAATTCTTTAATGAATATTACTCACACTAAATATACAGTATATACTGTATTCTGCAAAAATCACATGTACCACGTAGTTTATTTTATGGAGACGTCTTGATAAAGATTTAACCATGAAATAATTAAGTTAGTAGGATAACTTAACAAACAATCTATAACTGTCTGGAGCTTTACCATAACTGAATAAAACCTTGTATTGTTAATCGTTTCCAATTAACATGTAACAGTGCATATACTAATCTGTATACTGTAATTCATTATACTGGTATCACTCCATCAATGTTCATCAATATGGTCCATAGTGTTGAGTTAACATGTAACAGTGCAGTACTAATCTATATTTGGTTTTTCAGGATGGATTGGAGTTTCCAAGCTTTAGCAGTTTTGAGTAGAGGATGACAGACTACCACAACTACTACTATTACTACCAATAAACTTCACGAGTACTGACTACCTCACAATTCAAGAATGGCAAGTGTGTGTGTGTGTTCATCTTGGCAACAACAGTCATACAGGGGGTGTGCTTTCTGTACAAAAATACTATTATGTTACTGGTGAGTATGTGTGTATTAAAAAGGATAGTTCATACTCTCATTATTTTCACTCTGTAAATGCTGGCATTCATTGCAAGATAATATTTTGGCCCAAACTTTATTCCTTACACATATCAATGAGCTTATGTCTATTACTCATAATGCAATTCATTCCAATGCAGACACACACATTCCACAGCTCATTCACATTTAGGAGTTCTTTCATACAGTCTGATAGAGAAGGCCCTTGATATTAGATGATTAAATTGATCACACACATCCCTTTAACATATGCTCAGTAAATTATGTAGTTATTGAAGCCTGGGAAAACATTTGTGTGGTGGTATTCAGTGAGTATACAATGAAGTGGTGTTGGATACAAGTATATTTATTCATTTTACAGTATATCAAAGCTTTACTGTATATCATTTTGCATATACAGTACTTAATGGTTTATGCCAATTCTAAACCTTTCCTCCATGCCATTTTTTTTTTTTACAAGCTTTACTTAGTCTTTAGTTCCTTCCCCCTTGAAGTAAGATGCACTGTAGGTTTTAGGGTCATAGGCAAGAACTCTCCAATTTTCCACCAAGAGAATCTCCCATTAATTAATTAATGTGCCATCCATAAATTAATTAGGTTGTATTTTGTTGTGGAGTTGTACAAGAGATTTACTACCCTTCATTGTTTGTAGTACACTGTGTTCATTCATCCTTCCATCTCTTGATAGGGACGTGTATAAATAAGGTGTGGTCATCTAGTGGGGCAGAAGAGAAGCTACGGTACCAACATCACCATGAAGCTCCACTGTCTCATCTGGTGCGACACCCAATAATCTCGGGGCCTCGCAAGAGTCACAGGCTACTGACACCCTACAGTCCCGAGATTGAGGTATAAAAAATCTACAACAACAATTCAAGACCACGAGTTACAGTGAGTGTTTACCGAGATACTTTGGGCCATATTCAAGAACATTAGAGATGCATACAATGATGTGGTACCGATACAATGGCTCCACAGGAACACAATAGAGTCATCACACCATAGCCAACACCACTGATGTTCTTGCATACGACACAATGTTTTATCTGTGTGTGGTACAGTCACAATTCTGTAACCTACTTATCATCCAAGACTTTATAATTACAGTACAGTATATACAGTACCCAGTGTTAGTGGTAAATTTGGAGCAACTGTGTATTCCTCCAAACTTTTCCAAGCAACAGCAAAAACAGGACACCAGTATTTTTGTTAATGTGGTCCTGTTGTTTCCATACATACTTTGGAAGAATCAAGGTGCTCAAATGTACCAAACATATACTATTGTACCTCTTAAATATAATTATACTTCTTGTTGATTTTAAAGGGTTCATATACTTTTGGTACATTGGAATGCCTTGATTCCTCCAAAGTATGTCAGGAAACAGGACAATATGAACGAATATAATTGTGACATGATAGCTTGGAATAGTTTGGAGGAATCATTTGCTCCAGATATACCACAAACACTGTACTAGTAAGCCCCTCAATGTAAACTTCACACACAGTTCTCTTACCATCATGCTTGTGTTCATTTGTATTTGACTGTACAAATCACTTTTTATAAGGCTCACTTTGTTTTAAAATTAAGGGGAGATTCTCTTGTTGGTGAATTGTAAGGTCTGTGATTATTTCTCCAAACTATACCACCAAACAGATCCTTTAATTATTAATACCATTGAGGGCATCTGTTTTCTGGTACAGTTAGGAGAAATCTGTAAGCTTTCAATTCACCAACACTAGAATCTCCCCTTAAGATCAACCTAATTGCACTGTATGATTTATATAATGTAAGCTTTGAACATATGTAGCTTGGATTTAGAAATGTGCTGCACTTTAAACTCTAATTATATTAATCTGCTTTACAGGTGTGCAGTGAGAGAAGAGGAGAGCACAAGAGAGAGAAGACCAATTTAAGAGGGAGAAGAGGAGGAGGGCACAAAAGAGAGAAGACTGGCACAATAGAGAAGACTAATTTAGTATTGCTGTAATATAAGAGGAAAAATAAAGTATTGTTACATTAATTCAGATGCTTTATTAGAACACATTCCTTTCACATCTTACAGGTGAATATGTCAATTATTTTATACCTGTAAGAGTGTAGGGTTAAAATACAAATAGTTGATGTTATTATAATACTGTGTGTGGGGAAACAAGTATTATAATAACATCAATGATAATTCTATACCTATAAGGGTGTACAGTTCAAATATAATTAAGGGGATAGTACACTTTTGGTGGTAAATCTGGAGCAAACGATTCCAAGTAACTACAGGACACCATTGTTTTTGTCAATCCGGTCCTATTGGTTCTTGGCATACTTTGGAAGAATCGAGATGCTCTAATGTACCAAAAGTGTATTATCCCAAGAATTTTATTATAATACTGTGTGTGTGTGTGTGCAAGACGAATCACACGCACACACAGTAATTATAACAACATTAACATTGTGTGCAGAGAAATATCACACACTGAAACTCCATAAATACACTCACAGTAACGAATGATGCTTGATGCTTGTACTGTTGTTGGAAGGATGAACACAGTGAACAATGACGGTTGTTAAGTCTTGTACAAACTGCACTCCACAACTCTGTAACAAAATACAACCTAATTAATTTATGGATGGCACTAAATACAAATGAATTGGTACTTAGAATTACTGCAAGATATTACCAATACTTTGACAAACATTGAGGAGTAAGTGAGAGAAGTGGAAGGAAGGAGGAGAGGAATGGAAGGTACAAGAAGGGGAGGGAGAGGATGATTCTGCCCTAGTCACATCATTGAGAGCCAGTCAGGTGTTATACATATCAGACAATAACTCCATAATATACAACATTAGAAAGACTTCCTTAATGAGAGATTTTCTTGGTGAATTGGAAGGTCTCTTGAAACAGATCCCCTCTTAGTACCACTGATGGAGTCTGTTTCCTGGCATAGGTTGGAGGAATCACAGACCTTCCAATTCACCAACAAAAGAATCTGCCCTTTAAATATAAATGTATGGGCCATAGTAAAAAACATTTATGGTGTTGCAAAATTGTATGATTATATTCTAGTTTAGCTTTCCAGGTTAGCTATAAAGCTTGATATGAAAAGTATAACCTGAGGAAAGTTTTATGATTTATTATTTGTTAAGCAATGTAACATTAAAATAAAAATGTAGAGATTACCTGATTTGCCATTAACCCAAGTGCAGAGAGCATCTTAACTACCCCTGTTTTCATAGTTGTGTTACATTGCTACGTAGCAAATTGGCGACCTCTCCAGGATGGTAGTCGGAAGATGTTGGGGTAAAGTTGTCAAGTGTAATGTAGCCTAGAAGAAGAATAGATGGTGCTGACAGTCTCACACCAATCTCACACACCTCCCACCCTTCTTCTTCACCCACAGTGAATGACCTGTGGGGAATAAACAAACAGTCAGCACAGTAAAAGGAATGTGTGAGTTTGGACTCTGATCAGAATAAATGAAGTTTTTCAAGAACCCCCAGAGCACAAAATTTCTATTACATGATATATCCATAACTAATTAATAGTGTTATATCCAAGCAGATTATAAATACTATACAAATATATACAATACACATATACTGTATATATAAACAGTATGTTAAAAAAAAAAAAAACTTAGTACACTTTTATGGGTGGAGAATGTGTACAACAAAAGGACGAACCTGCGAGTCCATCCATTCTCCTCCCTGCTGACAACAAGAGACACATCACACTTTGAGGTTCGTTTCTTCTTAGTCTGTACAACGTCATGTTTCCCTTCCTCTGTCTTCCTCTTAACATCAACAGTTTTATTGAGCTGGTCTGTCTTTTTACTTGTTTGGTTTGATTCAACTTCATTATCTTTGCTTGGTTGGTCTCCTTCTTTCCTCGCCTCCACAAAACCGTCGCATCTCAACTCGACTGTTCTAAAAGCAAATTTTTTTATACACTACAGTACATAATTATAATGTTTACATGTGCAGTATATATAATTATTTTTCATGTCCCAAGAGGTGACAACAATATACTCTATATAGGTGCCCTTCTCAAGTTAACTGCATGGCTTAATAGTCTAAGTTAATTTAATCTAATGATGAATTGTACATCTATCTATCTATAGCTCTGACGCCTCGTTCCCTCCCCCCAAGGGGGTGGCCACGGCATTCTGAAGTCTCCAGATTTCCCTGTTCCAACACTCCCTCCTTACTCGGTCAAGCCCTCCCCTGTCCCTCATGTTTCTCTCCTTCACATACTCTTCCACTTTGTTCTGCCATATAATTGATGGTCTGCCTCTCACACCAGGTGCCATAACTTCACTTCCATATACCTTCTTTACAAACTTCTTACCTTGCATTCTCTCTACATGTCCAAACCACCTCAGTGTATTAAATTTCACTCTCTCAACCACTCCACTCTCAATATCAATTGCCTTCTCACTCATACCACATCTCTCATTACTTTCTCCATCCCACCTTGTAAGTCCACATGCACCTCTCAAGTAACTCATTTCCACAGTACCTATTCTCGACTGATGAGCCCTACTCCATGTCCATGTCTCCGACGCATACATCAGTGTTGGCAGGATTATACTATTTCGTAGTCTCCTTTTCACTTCCATACTCACACTTCTACCCTTCATTATCCTCCCCAGTGATCCTATGACCTGTCTACCCGTCATTGCTCTCTCCCTACATTGTACATTTGGTTCCATACTGTACAAACCTGATTGGCAATGATGTGTTTGTTGTGGAGTGAAGGTTGAGGTAGAGGGTGAAGGGGACAACAGGACCCTCCCACTTGTACCACACCGACACCAGCAGAGATTCCTTCCACTTCAGTCCACACACAAACAATCTGAAAATCACAGGAAGGAAGGCTTGAGGGAGCAGAGTTCACTGGTGGTATGTCTAGAGCAACTAATTCCTCCAAACTATTTCAAGCTTTAATGTACCAAGAGTATACCAAATTCCCTTAAGATTAGTTTGAGATGTAATACCAATACATCTATGCAAAGGGTAAATAAATGGCACTTTCAATACATATACAATTGGTTACCTCTGGAATACTCTTGTGCAAGTCATCATATATTTTATTAAATGTAATGTTACAAGAATCTCAAACTAAACTGGGTATGATATTGGATATCTTGAACATTTTATATACTTTTATTGCACAAAGGTTAAAGTGATTTTATCACAACTCAGAAACAGTAGCTTAATTTGGTCTTAAATATGCACTTAAAATAATGCTAAGTTATTTAGAATATAATTAATGTCTAGAGGAAAATACTCATTATGTGACCAAATGTAAACCATTCACAACATACTTTCATACACTCAGTAATTTCCTGTGTGTGTGTGTGTGTGTGTGAACATACCTGATTTCCTTTGGGATCATTACTACAATACCCAGAGATCCTCCACCTTTATATGCATCAGACGTCACCAGATTCAGCTTAACACCTCTTCCTTCCTATACAAGAAGGTAGTTATCAGCAAGTTAGACTTATCTTAAGTTGTATACAGGAACATTCAGGCCAAAGATAAAAAATAAATGGTGTACAGTATACACAAAAACCTATCTCATCTATGCACACATTCACAACATAATCACAATTCACACACATAACATAATTATAATGTACAGTCGTCAGCAGAAATTCATCCCATTCAGTTCAAGTTAGAGGAGCCTGGTAATCTACTAACACACAATGCGAGTTGACAAATATGAATTAAATGCATGAGACTGAAGATTATTAGCCATTCAAATCATACTTTTCAACTCTCATACAGTGTTTTCAAATCTCCAGGCTCCTCTCACTTGAACAGAATGGGACAAATTTCTGCTGACGACTGTACATGCTCAACTATCATCTCTAAATAGTCGTCATTATAACAGAAACCTTTTATTCTATGAAGACAAAAAGTACAGTATGAATCAATAATATGCTAAACTAAACTGAAGGTATAGAGAGAGCACCTACCTGCCACAAGATAGGTTGAAGCCGTTGTTTACTCAGGTTGTGCCATTTCCCATTCTTCACCATCTGTAACAGACACAGTACAACATTAATCACAGATAAAGGGTCAAAATAAAATGGTCTGACCTACTTTTGTCTTGGCAACATCCCACAACTCTACACAGACACAGTACTAAGGGAGGATTCTCTTGTTGGTAAATTGGAAGGGTACTGATTCCTCTTAACTATACAGTACCATGCAACAGGACAATAATATTTTTGTTCATTTGGTCCTGTTTACTGACGTACTTTGGAAGACTTAAAGTACTCTAATGTTCCAAAGGAGTATTAGCCCTTTCAACATAATTTTTGTTCATCTGGTTCTTTATACTGACATAGTTTGAAAGACTTAAGGTACTCTAATGTTCCCAAAGTGCATTATTATCCCTTTAATTAAACCCACCTTGCCTTCATCATATATGGCATGACCATAACCCTGACAGAAGGAGGTAGCCACGGGGAGTTGTCCTGGTCCGTGGTAGGTGAGGAATGGGTGTAAGTCTGACCACATCTTTGCCTCACTATCTTCAAAGCTCAGTCCAGTATCACACTCATGTGTCCACCCCGGAGCAAAGATGGCCGCCGAGAGTCCATAGGAACGTATCTTCTCAAGGGCCTGCAGAATGAGACTAAGGTTAACTATAGCTAACCACTTCATCACACTGACATTACTTTATGGGGAGATCCTGATGTTGGTAAATTGGAAGGTCTGTGATTCCTTCAAATTATACCATGAAACAGCAGACAATCTTAAGTTTACAGGAATCAGGAATCACCAACACGAGAATATCCCCTTAGTGGTCTTTCCAAGAAGCTCTTATTCTATATTTTGAGACTTTAATCATCTAAAAAATATAAAGAATAAAAGGAACTTCCATAATGACAGCACTAAAAATCTTCATAAATGAATGAGCAGATTAAATAGAATATGGATGAATAACTACAGCATATCAACAACTGCAGCTAATGACAAAAAACTGAACACACTAAAAAAAATAACTATGAATTATCTATTATGTAAAGCTTTCCAAAATATTTCATAACTTTTAAGGAAGCCTCTGTGAGAATGATCAAGGACCAATACCTAACTTACTATATAATTATACACATACATATCTAACCTGAATCATTTATGTATTGGTATGTCCATGTTTCCAGAGGGTCCATTTAACACAGCATTAGTCTAAGCACATTAGGCAACATCAGATACAAGTTGTTGTTTATATTTTCATGACATAGTTATTAATCTGCCAGTTTTGGTTCCCACTAAAAAAAAAATCTTCATCTGGTAGTAGTCTGAGATTTTCTTGTTGGAAAATTGTAAGGCTACTGATTCCCATAAGTATGACAGAAAACAGATGCCCTCAATGGTACTGACCGTGGATCTGTTTCGTAGTATAGTTTGAAGAAATCAGATACCTTCGTATTCACCAACAAAAAATGTCCCCAAGGATTAATACAAAACTCACTTTCCAGGTATTAAACTTGCCGCCCTCGTAGAAATTCCGTCCAAAAACGTCAATTCCAACGTATACCTTTCCAGCTCCCTCTTTACCCCCAGCCTCCTTCCAACTCTTCTCCAGGTGACGGTCCGTCCAAGTGTAATTGAGGAAGATTCCATCGCTTGCCTCATAAAATGCCCTGATGGGTAGTAAACAAGGGCAGGTTTGTTATACTTACGCTGATGCTTCTTCACTATCACCTTCACTCTATTCTCTTCCCATCACACTACAGTATATCTACTCAACACACCCATCTACTATCTATAGCTCTGACTCCCCGCCCCCTCCCAGAACTTCCCCCAAGGTGGCCACAGCAGAAGTGTCTCCAGTTTCCACTGTTCCAACACACCCTTCTTACTTGATCAAGCCCTCCTCTGCCTCTCACATTTCTCTCCTTTACATACTCTTCCACTCTGTTCTGCCATCTTAAACATTTCATACACAGCATTCACTCCCACTCCCTCCCCATACCCATCCTTGTTTCCTTCAGCACCTCACCCACCCTCCTCTTATATACCTCTCTATACTCGATGTCATTCAACCTTCCATTTGCCACCTCCCTTTTGTTCCCCTCTCTATCCCTCCTACCCAACATCTACCTGTTTAGTTCATTGAGTTCATTCTGCCACTCCAGCTTGCCTTCCACTGTAACACTGTCGTACCACAACACCTCTGCCTCCTCACACACCTTCTTCATCCCCTTCCTCAGCTGTTTCACAAAGTCTATTAGCAACTCCACCTAGAACAGAAGAAATAGATGGATGAGGAGAGTTTAAGAGGCACTGGTACAGGAGGATCCCAATATTACCACAAAACATCAACTGTTATCACTTCCATAAAACACCTTACTATTGCCATATCACAAATTTACAAGACAACAACTCCTTCTGCAGCAACTACAAACCTTATTGGGTTGGACAATATTCTCAATGTTGATAAGCCAGCCTTCAAAGCCATGGTATTTAGCAATGGCAATCAACTGCGACACACCCATTGAAACAGACTCTTCATTGGTCAGTAAAGTATCACAAAAGGCTTCTGTATTGCCACACTCCGTGATTAGTGTTCCTGTAAGGTTGTAAGTTTTATGAACTGTGATGTAATGATAACTTATTGTATACTGTAAAATACAATGGAACTACTGTACCTTGAGAAGCAGTGTACAGTACAATTAAGTGATGGCAGAATATAGAAATACTGTACTTCTATTTTTCTAATGTTCTGTTGCCTCTTTCCCTCTGGCAACTCCTGGTCATACATTCTTTTTTCTCTTGGTCAGCACATCCCTTCCTTATTAACTACCTAACCATCCCAATATATCTTGTCACAACATCACTCAAAGTAACCATACTACAACAAATATTTTCCCAGCTCCTCAAACACAGAACATTAATAATATTGACGTTGGCTTTATACCGATACAATGACTCAATAGACAAACATCAGAGCCATAGTACCAGTTCTACACCATCGTTAACACCATCAATGGTCCACAGCCACAACCCGACTCACCGAGGACCTTGACACCGTGAGAATGTGCAGCGTTGATCCAAGCTGGGGGTGGAATGGTGACTGAGTGGTGACTGAAGTAAACAAAGGTATCAATTCCTGACCAGTGGTAGAACCGGTAAGCATTCACATTGCTGTTTCCCTCGTAAAACCTGTGGAGTATAATTATGATGTATTGTTATCATTAATATTTTTGGGGTTCACTGTGATGTGGCTAGGGAGGTGATACAATGCTTACACATTTTCATCAACATTATCAGTTTACTGTAATGTTGTGGAGAGATTTTATGATGTTCACAAGTTATCATCAACATATGTTATTAGTTCACTGTGATGTTGTAGAGTGGTGTTATGATATTTACAAGTAATCATCAACATTATTGGTTCACTGTGATGTTGTGGAGAGATGTTATGATGTTCACAAATAAGGCAACGGCAACAACAACAACAACAGAAGTGCATGGTAACCCTCCTCACCTGTCGTCAATGTAACCGCCCTTCATGTCATGACAGAGGAGTGTCCTGAGGGTGGAGGCCGACAGGGACGGGCTACGTGGCATTAACCTTGTCACCTCCACCACCGCTGGGTGTAGTGCTGTCTCTGGTTCCTGCCATTTCACAAACTCATCCCAGGTTTTCAGTGGTTGTATTTCACGGGTTGGATCGGTGGGGGGTCTGTAGGGGTAAACATGGGATGTAAGTGAGAGTGAGAGTTAGATAGTGAGAGGAGTTTGACTTGTAGAGTTGGTAAGTAAGTGAGAGTGGTTTGACTTGTAGAGTTGGTATGTAAGTGAGAGTGGTTTGACTTGCAGGTGTAGAGGTGGGATGTAGGCCTAAGTGAAGGTGAGAGTGGGTTAATTAATAAATGTCGGAAATTGCAAAATATAATCACCTATTAACATTGATAGAAAAGATATGTACCTAACCTAACACCACTTGCTCTTGGGGGAATGCGAGCCAAAAAGAGTTCTTAAATGACGCTTGGCCTGTAGTGATAAAACTAACCATAGGATATCCTTAAAAATAGTCTAATTGTCTTTTACTCAAACATGACCTGATCTAACCTTACCTTACCTAACCAAACCTAACAAAGAGTCGAGCCAGTATAGAGTTCGTAATAATGCCTTTGGTTTAGCACATGTATTATAAATTTAAGTAAGTTTACATCTTTAAGGGTGTGTGGGAATAGGGGGACAAGCTTGGGGGGGTTTAAGAGGGTGAGGGAGTAGGGGACAGGCCTGGGGGGGAGTTTTGGGGGGTGCAGGAGTAGGGGGACAGGCTTGAGAAGGGGTTAGGGAGTGCAGGAATAGGAGACAGGCTTTCTACCCACCTCAAGATCTGTAAAGCAAACTATACGTTGTAAGTTAATACTATGAACTTTATAATGCTACCTTCAATAGATATAAGAAAAGAAATCAATAGTCTGGAAAACAATATATAGGTTGTAATTACATTAACAAAATATTATGAATTATATACCTTCTATAACCTAGATAAAAAAAGAAATAAAAGTCTGGAAAATAAAAATATACTTTACAATTATATTAATTAAATAAATGAATTATAAAGCAGCTATACACAAATTAATTAATAATTCGGAAAACAATGTATACCATAAAACACCCTAACTTTGGACATTTTTTACATGTTTTAGTGAATAACTGTTAATAATGGTGCAATTTTATTCCTGTTGGTGTCCTGTGGTAGCCAGATAAAAAAAATATGTACTAAACTCATATAATAAAAGAAAATTAAATACTGTATGTTAAATTCATACTTTTTTTTTAAATTTTCAAGTGTCCGAAGTTAGGCAGAAATTTCCTAAGTTAACTTCAGACAGGGTTGTATTTTCCCTTTAAACATGAGAATGGTTAACAGCATCAATCAGACTACCGGGACCTAACCTGGGCAAACTACCGGGAAATAATCATGATAAAGTAAGTTACAAAATTATAATTCTTTCAATAAATACCTAAAATAGTCTTAGAATGGTCTAAATTAGTGGGTAATGAAGGTAGAAAAACCACCATACGCAATAACCGTAATTCATTCAATAAAAAAAAAAAAAAAAAACTAGGAAAAACTTGGAGGCGTAATAATTATAAACATGTAACTTAAATATTTAACTTAACTAACTTACTTATATCACCATAACTTAATTAACAAACCTTTCTAAACTTATCTATGACATTATATAACTTGGGTAAATTTACAGTAAACCTGGGTTCAGTAAAACGTATATATTAGTATGTTTTACCACTAATTAGGACCATTCTAAGACTATTTTCTTCAATGGCGTTTCTCTCGGAAATGCCCCGTTTTCGAGATATGCCCAGTTTTCATACCCCATACAAACTTGGGGGAGAGCCTGGGAATACAGGGTTTTGGGTGGGAGAAAACACGCTGTACACTATGGCGTTGCCTTTATAATATGTAATTGTCTTAAATAAACACTTGAAACCGGAAATAAATGCGAAATAACAAAGTTTTCGAGACCGATACAATAAAATACAATTATAGCCCAAACAGCAGTGTTACAATACGTGTTGGCTTGGGTTGGGCTAGATATTCAAATCAAATGGTTATTTTGGGAATTAGTATTACCTAACCTGACCTGACCTAACCTAACCTAGACCACGACAGACTACCGGGACCTAACCTGGGCTAACTACCGGGCCTGGCCTGGGCATACAACCGGTATAACAAATAGAAGTAGTTACCGGGTAAATATCCAGGAACGTATATGGATACAGGACGCTCAAACACAGTATTCCCAAAACAAAATATAGCCAATACAGCCACAAGTGGCGTGAATATTACAACATTTGCAACACTGATAGTGTTTTCCCCCACCCAATACCCCGTATTCGCAGGCTCTCCCCCAAGTTTGTATGGGGTATGAAAACGGGGGCATACCTCGAAAACGATTCATTTCTAAGAGAAACAAAGTTAAGAAGTGTATTATAAAGGCAACGCCATAGTGTACAGCGTGTTTTCTCCCACCCAAAACCCCGTATTCCCAGGCTCTCCCCCAAGTTTGTATGGGGTATGAAAACTGGGCATATCTCGAAAACGGGGCATTTCCGAGAGAAACACCATTGAAGAAAATAGTCTTAGAATGGTCCTAATTAGTGGTAAAACATACTAATATATACGTTTTACTGAACCCAGGTTTACTGTAAAAATACCATAACTTGTATTAATTCATACCTAACTGGCGGTGAGTGGATATTACGACAAACATTACAAACACCTCCCTCCATAATCAAATAATACAGGACATAATGTTTTGGTGTTACACTGTTGCCAAGTTCCAGGGTTGCCAGATTCTGAACACAAAATTATCGTACAGGGACCTCAAAATTATTGTTTTTATGACCAAATAATGGTACATTTGTAAGGGTGAAATAATTGTACAAATACGATAATTATCGTACGAATGGCAACCCTGTAATGCCAACTCACGTCCATCTGTCACGTCCGTCTACACAATTTATTTACCCCAGGATTCCCCATATTATTATTATTATTATTCTGCAATTTCGATTTTAACATTTAAGTACATAATATGATAGTGCAGTACATGGTATATATTAGTTGTAGAGTAATCACAGTTTAATTAATGCAAATCAAATGTTTATTATTATCATTATTACCTTTCCAGAAAACATAAGTACGAGAGGGCGTTTTTTTCAGGAATTATTAGTAAATTGATGACTAGATTATAATTAGCCTTTTTCCCCATTTACATCACCGATTCCTTAAATCTCGTACACCATCCCCATACTTGGCAATACATTTTTTGATTACTGATAACGTGTCCGATTTCTTTACTCTAATAAAGATGAAAAATGTGTTTAGTACAATAATAACAATACTCTAATATCTAGTTAGGATTATATATGTTTCATTGTATCATATTATTTACCTATATACGGCTATGATATTTAAATAACATAAGGATATGCTGTAAAAGTTGGTTTGTTTTCAATCCATATAAAATGAAAGAATTGGAACAAGTATGGTCTCTCTCTCTCTCTCTCACACTCTCTCTCTCTAGACTCTCTCTCTCTCTCTCTCTCTCTCTCTCGTGACATTGTTGAAAATATCATGGACTCTCCCCCCCCCCCCTCTTCCTCCACTCCCCCTTCTCTCTCTTCTTTCTCTATCTCTCTAACATAGTATCCTTTTCTCTTTTACTCTCCATATACATGCCATGCCTCCTCTTTCTATGTTTATATATTCTCTCTCTCTCTCTCTCTCTCTGTATATTTATAATGGTCATAAAATTTCGCATGATATACTCCAGTCTTTCTGCTTGTGTGTGTGTGTGTGAGTGTGTGTGTGTGTGTATCAACCACCACCACCACCTCCACTATTCCTTCCACCCCCACCCCCCAACCCCCTCTCAACCCCCCCATCCCTCTCTCAACCCCTCCATCCCCCTCTCAACCCCCCCATCCCCCCATCAACCCCCCCATCCCCCTCTTCTATATCGCTATGAGTCTGATGAAAGTGCAAATTTTTACATACACACACACCCTCTCTCTCTCTCTCTCTCTCTCTCTCTCTATCTCTCTCTCTCTCTCTCTCTCTCTCTCTCTCTCTCTCTCTCTCTCTCTCTCTCTCCCCGCTGCCTTCTACACCCCTTCTCCCCCTTCACCTCCATTCCCTCCTCCACCTCTCTGTTTCTCTCTACTGCATTCCACCTCTTCTCTTCCTTCTCCTCCTCTTCCTCCTCCTCTATTTCTACCTCTACCTCCTGCTCCTCCTTCCCTCCCCCAGTCCTCCTCCTTCTTCTTCTCCTCCTCCTCCTCCTCCTCCTCCTCTCACCCCCCACCCCCCCTGTGTCGTCGCCGGCACCAGAGGACTGAAGGGATTTCTGGCGCCAGGGTAAGTGCCACATTGATCCTATGGCATCCTTCCCTCCTCTCTCTCTCTCTCTACCTCCTTCCATCCTTCTCTCCTTCCTTCCTTCCCTCCTTGATCCCTCTCTCTATCCTTCCATCCTTCCCTTATGCAATCCTTTCCTTTTTATCCCATCCTTCCCTCCTTCCTTCCCTTGTCTTCCTTTCCTTCTCTTCCTTCCCTTCTTCCTTTCCTCCTTCCTTTCCTCTCGACTGACTCCATTCATCACGTTCGTTACTCACTTCATTTATTTGCTCATTTCCAGCTCTCTCTCTCCTCTCTTCTCTCTCTCTCTCTCTCTCTCTCTCTCTCTCTCTCTATATATATATATATATATATATATATATATATATATATATATATATATATATATATATATGTAAACCTAACTAGGCCAGCTAATGTGTAAGGGACCAGTGATGTAGTGGAGTTTAACGAGTGCTTCAAATATTGCCACGAAATACACACACACACACACACACACACACACACACACGTAATAAGGAAGGAGGTTGTTGGTTTCGTGGCATAGTCAGGAGGAATCAGAAGCCACCAAGTCTCATACACATGATTATAACACTACTACTACTACTACTACTACTACTACTACTACTATTACTACTACCACCAGTATCACCATCACCACCACTACTACTGTCACGGTTTGATCCGTGATCATAACGTAACGTACGTAAGTAGTAGGATGCTATATATTATATATTTATTAACAAAGGGACACCACGTGTGGGGAATGTTCTATAAGGCATGGAACAGTGGTATTTTTCTCAGTCAGGAAGACAAAGACAGTGGAATTGAGTTGAGCAATTTGAAATAGAGGAGTGCTGGTACCTGGTAATTAAGGAAGGTCAGGTCAGGTGAGGTCGAGTACCCACTCACTCCATCCCGTGTCTGGAGTCATTGCTACAATTTTACATTAATAATTATGCTATGGGGGCATCTATTACTTATTAAAATTGATTTTGAAGTGGAAGGGAATCATTTGCAAGCAGTTGCATGTTATGGGAAAAGTGATTGCATGTATAACTAAGTGTGAGTGACATATGTAAACGTAGTCAAGGACTAGGCCATACGAACACGTAGATATTGGACAGTCTTGATGATGAGTCACTGGCCAGGTAGAATGGGGAGGAGTTAGAAGGGTAATTAATCTCCACCACCCATACCTTGGTTTTGAATACAAGCAGTTGGTAGCTAGACACTCGACGAAGAACACACCTCGTATCCAGCCCTCGTTGCTTTGCCTAGGGGCCTATAGTTTTAACGTAACGTCGAAATTGTTTAATTACTTTTTCACAAGACTTATTGTTAATTAACTCACTATTCATTCGCTAGACGAGAATCAGTAAGGTGTCATTTATAGGTGAGGAGAGGGCTGGCAGGAATTTACGAGTGTGTGTGTGTGTACGAGGGACAGTAAACGAGTGTGGAATTGACATTGAAATATACCAACTGGGTTGCTTGATTTCCATTACTATTACGATAACGTAATTACCGTCTCCTGTGTGTGCGAGGGGAAGTGCTAGCTCGTGATAAGTATATTAAAGTAAAGTACTATTACTGTCCACGTGGACTACGAGCGACTGAGGGAAGCACGTGTAGAGAGGAGCGACGAAGAGTAAGTAATATTTTTATTGATAGTTACTGTGAACGGAAGTGTGTGTGTGTGATTTTTTGATTGAATTTAATTATTCATTTGTTGGCTTGGAATTTATTAATAAATAGAGAAAATTGGCATTTTGTGTGGTAATTGACCCTTATTGCATGCTCTATAATCATACATATATAGCAGGACGAACCCAGAAATAAATTTATTGTGTTGGAGGGAAGGATACAGGGATTATAACTCTGGGTAACTCGCTGCGGCCAACCAACGAGATTACATATTAACCAGTAAGGTAAGCTTTGGAAATTATTATAAAGCTACATTCATTGATATCTTTCAGTCCACCCCCACATAATTGGCGCCCGAACAGGGACCTGCTCTTTGTATTAATTCCAGTCACACACGCGCACACCTTCACGAGTAGATAGATTACGGTTGTCCAGGAATTAAGGCAAAGGAAACAATAGAAAATATTTTAATATGTATACCGTAGCCGAATTAATGGAGGAAGCCCGAAGCTTGGGATATGAAGATATTGTCGAGATTCGACAGTACATAGAGCGTCGTCAAGAGGAAGACAGGCTCGAAAGGGTGAGTGTAAGGGAGGCTGAAAAGGAACAGAGAGAGGCTGAAAAGGAACAGAGAGAGGCAGAAAGGGAAGAGAGAGCGCATGAAAGAGAAAGATGGGCACACGAAACAGAAAATGGTGGAACTGCAAGCACAGGCGAATAGTAGTCAAAGCAGTATTGCAAGCCCGACTACAGTAACCCCGAGACTACAACTGGCGAAGTATGTAGAGGGAGACGAAATTGAACCGTTTATTGAGCGATTCGAGATGCTTGCAGACACATACGTCTTTGGTGACGATGTAAAGAAAATAGAGTTCCTTAACTTGTTTGATGGTAAAGCCCTTAGTATCCTCTACCGACTCGATCCTGACACCAGGAATTATGCGAGCATGAAAAAAGCTCTGTTACAAGCATATGGGGGTGACGGTCGATGATGCACGGAAGCAGTTTTTGAGTGCTTCCTTGCAAGATAAAGAGACCGTTGCAACAGTTTAGTGCACGTCTCGCTAGCCACCTGGATCAGTGGTTTGATAAGGCCGAAACACCCAAGACGTTGGAGGGGATAAAGGGATTTGTTGCTTCGCACGCAACTGGAGAAGTCGTGTCCTCCAGAATTGTCGGCCCAGATTAAAACCCATAAGATTAATTGCCTCAAGGAAATGGTGGAAATGTCGGATGCACATTTTACCGCATACGGTTACCACACGCGGGTTCAGTCGTGTGAGAATTTAACGCAGTTAAATAAGCCTTCCCAAGACTCTGCTGGTTCATATAATAAATCGAGTAATAATGATTATTCACAGCAGCAGAGTCAGGTTGTACGTCAACAACCTAATCCTCTCTTTAATCACGCCAAGAAACAAGGCAATAATTATTATTCTCAGCAGTCAAGTCAGTACCGTTATCAGGGGAGAAGTAACGGAAGAGTTATAATAATAACCACGGTGGTAATAGGGTTTATTATCAGCGATCGGCTGCTGCTACATATAGTGAACCACAGTACCCAGCTGTAGGTACGGCTAGCGCTGCTGGGGAAACTCCCGAGGGTGGAGAAGGGATATACCCAGCAGACGACGGAAACTCGCCAGGGTGAGAAGGATGAAGGGTTACATGTTCACGGGGACCATCGGTGGTTTAAAGGGAAGTGCTAGCGTTGGGGCAGACCTTATGTCACGGTTGCCTGAGGAAAATCGAGCGAGTAATTAATTATGGGTTATGATTAGGATTCAAATTACTCGTTTTATTGTTATCTTCGAGTGCAACGAGCACAAAACCCTTTATCCAAACTCAAATTTGGGGTTCACCTCGGTCTGATGTTTGGATATTGCATTGGGTCTTCCAAGACTTGGGTTCCAGAGGTTATCCCTGACTCTAGTCTTGGATGATTAAATAATATGTATATTGCAACCTGTGTAACCTTATCCAAGCCAGAGATTTGGAGGGGGCTCCCCTTTCCGAGGCTTGGATAATCATTTAATATATATATTGCCTTACAGGAATTGATGGCAGTTGGATGGTCTCCAGAATAAATTTTTGCAATTTTATTATTACATATTATGTAACAATGACACAATGTATTACATACACCACACTTATATATTGTTTAAATGTGTACTATTGGTACTAGACATTACCAGGTATAATTATTCTTGCCACGGAGTTTTCTCCTTAGATTTTAAAGTTAAAGTAACTGTTAGGAGTTTTTCACTCATTGGCAAAAATAAACACTTAACTGTATTAAGTCATGACACATACAAGAATGAGTGAAGTGTGAGTGAGTTATTATTGTAATAGTTATACATGCAAAGACGTCATTACCACTTCATTATTTTATTAAACATTGCATAGAGCAATGTCTCTTCTGTGTGTGCGAATGTCACGGTTTGATCCGTGATCATAACGTAACGTACGTAAGTAGTAGGATGCTATATATTATATATTTATTAACAAAGGGACACCACGTGTGGGGAATGTTCTATAAGGCATGGAACAGTGGTATTTTTCTCAGTCAGGAAGACAAAGACAGAGGAATTGAGTTGAGCAATTTGAAATAGAGGAGTGCTGGTACCTGGTAATTAAGGAAGGTCAGGTCAGGTGAGGTCGAGTACCCACTCACTCCATCCCGTGTCTTGGAGTCATTGCTACAATTTTACATTAATAATTATGCTATGGGGGCATCTATTACTTATTAAAATTGATTTTGAAGTGGAAGGGAATCATTTGCAAGCAGTTGCATGTTATGGGGAAAAGTGATTGCATGTATAACTAAGTGTGAGTGACATATGTAAACGTAGTCAAGGACTAGGCCATACGAACACGTAGATATTGGACAGTCTTGATGATGAGTCACTGGCCAGGTAGAATGGGGAGGAGTTAGAAGGGTAATTAATCTCCACCACCCATACCTTGGTTTTGAATACAAGCAGTTGGTAGCTAGACACTCGACGAAGAACACACCTCGTATCCAGCCCTCGTTGCTTTGCCTAGGGGCCTATAGTTTTTAACGTAACGTCGAAATTGTTTAATTACTTTTTCACAAGACTTATTGTTAATTAACTCACTATTCATTCGCTAGACGAGAATCAGTAAGGTGTCATTTATAGGTGAGGAGAGGGCTGGCAGGAATTTACGAGTGTGTGTGTGTGTACGAGGGACAGTAAACGAGTGTGGAATTGACATTGAAATATACCAACTGGGTTGCTTGATTTCCATTACTATTACGATAACGTAATTACCGTCTCCTGTGTGTGCGAGGGGAAGTGCTAGCTCGTGATAAGTATATTAAAGTAAAGTACTATTACTGTCCACGTGGACTACGAGCGACTGAGGGAAGCACGTGTAGAGAGGAGCGACGAAGAGTAAGTAATATTTTTATTGATAGTTACTGTGAACGGAAGTGTGTGTGTGTGATTTTTTTGATTGAATTTAATTATTCATTTGTTGGCTTGGAATTTATTAATAAATAGAGAAAATTGGCATTTTGTGTGGTAATTGACCCTTATTGCATGCTCTATAATCATACATATATAGCAGGACGAACCCAGAAATAAATTTATTGTGTTGGAGGGAAGGATACAGGGATTATAACTCTGGGTAACTCGCTGCGGCAACCAACGAGATTACATATTAACCAGTAAGGTAAGCTTTGGAAATTATTATAAAGCTACATTCATTGATATCTTTCAGTCCACCCCCACAACTACCACCACCACCACCACTATCACCACTACCCACCACTACTACCACCATCACCACCACTATCACCATCACAGCTGCATTATTGATCACAAACAGCTGAGAGATTTTTTGAAGTTTGCTCTCTCTCTCTCTCTCTCTCTCTCTCTCTCTTCTCTATCTATCTATCTATCTATCTATCTATCTATCTATCTATTCTATCTATATCTATCTCTCTCTCTCTCTCTCTCTCTCTCTCTCTCTCTCTCTCTCTCTCTCCTCTCTCTCTCTCTCTCTCTCTCTCTCTGTATACATCTCAGTCCGTCACTCCCAGCTGCTCCACTTATTTAATCATTCTCTTATTCACCCACTTACCTGGTATCCTGCAGTTTGACCTCTATCTCTATCTCACTCTCTCTCTCTCTCTCTCTCTCTCTCTCTCTCTCTCTCTCTCTCTCTCTCTCTCTCGCTCTCTCTCTCTCTCTCTCTCTCTCTCTCTCTCTCTCTCTCTCTCCTTATTCTGCTTACCTGTTTTTCTCTTTCCTCTTCCATTAATCAATTTATTTATCTATATTGCCTGCCTCTCTCTCTCTCTCTCTCTCTCTCTCTCTCTCTCTCTCTCTCTCTCTCTCTCTCTCTCTCTCTCTCTCTCTCTCTCTCTCTCTTTCAATGTAAAACGATGGGTAAATATGTGCAGACAGACAGACATAAAAAAAGAAAAGGAGAAAAGTAAAAGATGAAAATATAAAAAAGGGAAGGAAGGAAATCAAGACGAAAATGATATACAACAGAGAGAGAGAGAGAGAGAGAGAGAAGAGAGAGAGAGAGAGAGAGAGAGAGAGAGAGAGAGAGAGAGAGAGAGAAGAGAGAGTAGTGAGTGTTGGTAATACTGGAGCAACTGAATCCTCCAAAACTATTCCAAGCAACAGAACAAACACCATTATTTTTTTTATTGCATCTTGGAGGAATCAACAAAAATTAATTATCACCATCTTAAATTAATCTTATACTAAAAAAAAATCATTTGTGTTTATCTGGTTCTGTATTCTGGCGTTATTATTATTATTATTATTTTGGGTAGGGTGTGTGGGGTGGGGGGGGGGGGGTTGGGGGGTTTGGGGGGGATCAAGGTAGAAGTGTAATGCCCCCCCCTCTCAAGGAAGGAAGGAAGGAGTGGGAGGAGAGGGAAGGAAGGAGTGGGAGGAGAGGGAAGGAAGAGAGAGGAGTGGGAGGAGATTGAAAGAGAGGAGTGGGTGGAGAGGGAAGGAAAGTGTGGGTTGAGAGGGAAGGAAGGAATGGGAGGAGAGGGAAAGAATGAAGGAGTGGGAGAAGATTGAAAGAAAGGAGTGGATGGACAGGGAAGGAAAGTGTGGGTGGAGATTAAAGCAAGGGGGTATGGAGAGGGAAGGAAGAGAGGAGTGGGAGGAGAGGGGAAAGGAAGAAATGAGTGGGAGGAGATTAAAGGAAGGAGTGAGAGGAGATGGAGATAGAGAGGGAAGGATCTTACACCTGACAATAATCAATACACGTACAGTACACCCTCTCACCCCACTCACCCCTCTCTCCTCTCTCCCATCTCTCCTCTCACCCCACTCACCCCTCTCTCCTCTCACCTCTCTCTCCCATCTCTCCACTCACCCCTCTCTCCCATCTCTCCTCTCACCCCTCTCTCCTCTCCCTCTCATCTTCCTTAGTCCTCTTGCTCTTCCCATTCTTTCTTGTCTTCTTTTCACCTCTCTCTCTCTCTCACCATATAGTCACTGCATTCACTAATTTCTCTCTCTCACTCTCTCTCTCTCTCTCTCTCTTTCTCGTACCCATATAGTCTCTTCATTCATTCTTTTCTCCTTCTCTCTCTCTCTCTCCTCTCTCTCTCTCTCTCTCTCTCTCTCTCTCTCTCTCTCTCTCGTACCATATAATCTTCCCTTTCATTCCTATAAGCTCTTTAACACATTGCCACAAATACTTGGTAAAGGACTGACAGAGTTGTGTTAGACTTGGAAGTATTTTCATGTACTTTCCTTCCTTCCCTTCCTCCATATATATTAAACATAAATGGAAGGAAGGGAGGGACAGGAAATGGAGGGAGGGACAGGGTAGACAGATGGAAGGGACAGGTAGACAGAAGGAAAGGACAGGGAAATGGGAGAGATGAACAGGTAGGAAAAACAGATAGACAGAAGGAAAAGAATAAAAGTAGACTAAAGGGACAGGTAAATAGAAGGAAGAGACAACATATGGACAGGTAGGTGTATATAAGAAGATGGGGGCGGACTTTCCCTATATATATATAATCCTACACCATTCCGTCTTTTACCTTCCTTTCATACGATTACACAGAGGAACTTTTTTACGTCATCACATCACATACTGGCTTACCTCCTGTCTAAGATCAAAGAAGTGGAGGTGGTGGAGGTGGTGTTGGTGGTGGAGAAGGTGGTGGTGTTGGTGTTGGTGGAGATGGAGAAGGTGGTGGAGTTGTTGGTGGTAGTGGAGGTGTTGTTGGTGGAAGTGGTGGTGGAGGAGGTGGTGGTGGAGGTGGTGGTGGAGGTGTTGTTGGTGGGTTGTTGGTGGAGGTGGTGGTGGAGGAGGTGTTGTGGAGTGTGGAGAAGGAGGTGTTGATGCTTTATTCTGATCAGTTTCTCCTTCACATCTCTCTCCTTGCCTTCCTACCTTTCCTTCTCCTTTCTCTCCTTCCTTCTGTTACACTTGTATTTCCTTCCTTTCGTTCTCCTCCACTTTTTCATACCTTCCTTCCTTCCTTCCTGTACCCTTCCTTCTATCTCTATCTAATTTTCTCTATCTCTCATTTATTTTCTCCTTCTCCTCTTCCTCTTTTAATTAATTCACTCGATCCTCAACTCT
>JAWZYT010005158.1:0-28192 GCA_034508575.1 Petrolisthes manimaculis
GGATAGGTGAGTGTGACAGTGTTGGTAGGTCTGGTAAGTGTTTATATGAATGAGAGGGATAGGTGAGTGTGACAGTGTTGGTAGGTCTGGTAAGTGTTTATATGAATGAGAGGGATAGGTGAGTGTGACAGTGTTGGTAGGTCTGGTAAGTGTTTATATGAATGAGAGGGATAGGTGAGTGTGACAGTGTTGGTAGGTCTGGTAAGTGTTTATATGAATGAGAGGGATAGGTGAGTGTGACAGTGTTGGTAGGTCTGGTAAGTGTTTATATGAATGAGAGGGATAGGTGAGTGTGACAGTGTTGGTAGGTCTGGTAAGTGTTTATATGAATGAGAGGGATAGGTGAGTGTGACAGTGTTGGTAGGTCTGGTAAGTGTTTATATGAATGAGAGGGATAGGTGAGTGTGACAGTGTTGGTAGGTCTGGTAAGTGTTTATATGAATGAGAGGGATAGGTGAGTGTGACAGTGTTGGTAGGTCTGGTAAGTGTTTATATGAATGAGAGGGATAGGTGAGTGTGACAGTGTTGGTAGGTCTGGTAAGTGTTTATATGAATGAGAGGGATAGGTGAGTGTGACAGTGTTGGTAGGTCTGGTAAGTGTTTATATGAATGAGAGGGATAGGTGAGTGTGACAGTGTTGGTAGGTCTGGTAAGTGTTTATATGAATGAGAGGGATAGGTGAGTGTGACAGTGTTGGTAGGTCTGGTAAGTGTTTATATGAATGAGAGGGATAGGTGAGTGTGACAGTGTTGGTAGGTCTGGTAAGTGTTTATATGAATGAGAGGGATAGGTGAGTGTGACAGTGTTGGTAGGTCTGGTAAGTGTTTATATGAATGAGAGGGATAGGTGAGTGTGACAGTGTTGGTAGGTCTGGTAAGTGTTTATATGAATGAGAGGGATAGGTGAGTGTGACAGTGTTGGTAGGTCTGGTAAGTGTTTATATGAATGAGAGGGATAGGTGAGTGTGACAGTGTTGGTAGGTCTGGTAAGTGTTTATATGAATGAGAGGGATAGGTGAGTGTGACAGTGTTGGTAGGTCTGGTAAGTGTTTATATGAATGAGAGGGATAGGTGAGTGTGACAGTGTTGGTAGGTCTGGTAAGTGTTTATATGAATGAGAGGGATAGGTGAGTGTGACAGTGTTGGTAGGTCTGGTAAGTGTTTATATGAATGAGAGGGATAGGTGAGTGTGACAGTGTTGGTAGGTCTGGTAAGTGTTTATATGAATGAGAGGGATAGGTGAGTGTGACAGTGTTGGTAGGTCTGGTAAGTGTTTATATGAATGAGAGGGATAGGTGAGTGTGACAGTGTTGGTAGGTCTGGTAAGTGTTTATATGAATGAGAGGGATAGGTGAGTGTGACAGTGTTGGTAGGTCTGGTAAGTGTTTATATGAATGAGAGGGATAGGTGAGTGTGACAGTGTTGGTAGGTCTGGTAAGTGTTTATATGAATGAGAGGGATAGGTGAGTGTGACAGTGTTGGTAGGTCTGGTAAGTGTTTATATGAATGAGAGGGATAGGTGAGTGTGACAGTGTTGGTAGGTCTGGTAAGTGTTTATATGAATGAGAGGGATAGGTGAGTGTGACAGTGTTGGTAGGTCTGGTAAGTGTTTATATGAATGAGAGGGATAGGTGAGTGTGACAGTGTTGGTAGGTCTGGTAAGTGTTTATATGAATGAGAGGGATAGGTGAGTGTGACAGTGTTGGTAGGTCTGGTAAGTGTTTATATGAATGAGAGGGATAGGTGAGTGTGACAGTGTTGGTAGGTCTGGTAAGTGTTTATATGAATGAGAGGGATAGGTGAGTGTGACAGTGTTGGTAGGTCTGGTAAGTGTTTATATGAATGAGAGGGATAGGTGAGTGTGACAGTGTTGGTAGGTCTGGTAAGTGTTTATATGAATGAGAGGGATAGGTGAGTGTGACAGTGTTGGTAGGTCTGGTAAGTGTTTATATGAATGAGAGGGATAGGTGAGTGTGACAGTGTTGGTAGGTCTGGTAAGTGTTTATATGAATGAGAGGGATAGGTGAGTGTGACAGTGTTGGTAGGTCTGGTAAGTGTTTATATGAATGAGAGGGATAGGTGAGTGTGACAGTGTTGGTAGGTCTGGTAAGTGTTTATATGAATGAGAGGGATAGGTGAGTGTGACAGTGTTGGTAGGTCTGGTAAGTGTTTATATGAATGAGAGGGATAGGTGAGTGTGACAGTGTTGGTAGGTCTGGTAAGTGTTTATATGAATGAGAGGGATAGGTGAGTGTGACAGTGTTGGTAGGTCTGGTAAGTGTTTATATGAATGAGAGGGATAGGTGAGTGTGACAGTGTTGGTAGGTCTGGTAAGTGTTTATATGAATGAGAGGGATAGGTGAGTGTGACAGTGTTGGTAGGTCTGGTAAGTGTTTATATGAATGAGAGGGATAGGTGAGTGTGACAGTGTTGGTAGGTCTGGTAAGTGTTTATATGAATGAGAGGGATAGGTGAGTGTGACAGTGTTGGTAGGTCTGGTAAGTGTTTATATGAATGAGAGGGATAGGTGAGTGTGACAGTGTTGGTAGGTCTGGTAAGTGTTTATATGAATGAGAGGGATAGGTGAGTGTGACAGTGTTGGTAGGTCTGGTAAGTGTTTATATGAATGAGAGGGATAGGTGAGTGTGACAGTGTTGGTAGGTCTGGTAAGTGTTTATATGAATGAGAGGGATAGGTGAGTGTGACAGTGTTGGTAGGTCTGGTAAGTGTTTATATGAATGAGAGGGATAGGTGAGTGTGACAGTGTTGGTAGGTCTGGTAAGTGTTTATATGAATGAGAGGGATAGGTGAGTGTGACAGTGTTGGTAGGTCTGGTAAGTGTTTATATGAATGAGAGGGATAGGTGAGTGTGACAGTGTTGGTAGGTCTGGTAAGTGTTTATATGAATGAGAGGGATAGGTGAGTGTGACAGTGTTGGTAGGTCTGGTAAGTGTTTATATGAATGAGAGGGATAGGTGAGTGTGACAGTGTTGGTAGGTCTGGTAAGTGTTTATATGAATGAGAGGGATAGGTGAGTGTGACAGTGTTGGTAGGTCTGGTAAGTGTTTATATGAATGAGAGGGATAGGTGAGTGTGACAGTGTTGGTAGGTCTGGTAAGTGTTTATATGAATGAGAGGGATAGGTGAGTGTGACAGTGTTGGTAGGTCTGGTAAGTGTTTATATGAATGAGAGGGATAGGTGAGTGTGACAGTGTTGGTAGGTCTGGTAAGTGTTTATATGAATGAGAGGGATAGGTGAGTGTGACAGTGTTGGTAGGTCTGGTAAGTGTTTATATGAATGAGAGGGATAGGTGAGTGTGACAGTGTTGGTAGGTCTGGTAAGTGTTTATATGAATGAGAGGGATAGGTGAGTGTGACAGTGTTGGTAGGTCTGGTAAGTGTTTATATGAATGAGAGGGATAGGTGAGTGTGACAGTGTTGGTAGGTCTGGTAAGTGTTTATATGAATGAGAGGGATAGGTGAGTGTGACAGTGTTGGTAGGTCTGGTAAGTGTTTATATGAATGAGAGGGATAGGTGAGTGTGACAGTGTTGGTAGGTCTGGTAAGTGTTTATATGAATGAGAGGGATAGGTGAGTGTGACAGTGTTGGTAGGTCTGGTAAGTGTTTATATGAATGAGAGGGATAGGTGAGTGTGACAGTGTTGGTAGGTCTGGTAAGTGTTTATATGAATGAGAGGGATAGGTGAGTGTGACAGTGTTGGTAGGTCTGGTAAGTGTTTATATGAATGAGAGGGATAGGTGAGTGTGACAGTGTTGGTAGGTCTGGTAAGTGTTTATATGAATGAGAGGGATAGGTGAGTGTGACAGTGTTGGTAGGTCTGGTAAGTGTTTATATGAATGAGAGGGATAGGTGAGTGTGACAGTGTTGGTAGGTCTGGTAAGTGTTTATATGAATGAGAGGGATAGGTGAGTGTGACAGTGTTGGTAGGTCTGGTAAGTGTTTATATGAATGAGAGGGATAGGTGAGTGTGACAGTGTTGGTAGGTCTGGTAAGTGTTTATATGAATGAGAGGGATAGGTGAGTGTGACAGTGTTGGTAGGTCTGGTAAGTGTTTATATGAATGAGAGGGATAGGTGAGTGTGACAGTGTTGGTAGGTCTGGTAAGTGTTTATATGAATGAGAGGGATAGGTGAGTGTGACAGTGTTGGTAGGTCTGGTAAGTGTTTATATGAATGAGAGGGATAGGTGAGTGTGACAGTGTTGGTAGGTCTGGTAAGTGTTTATATGAATGAGAGGGATAGGTGAGTGTGACAGTGTTGGTAGGTCTGGTAAGTGTTTATATGAATGAGAGGGATAGGTGAGTGTGACAGTGTTGGTAGGTCTGGTAAGTGTTTATATGAATGAGAGGGATAGGTGAGTGTGACAGTGTTGGTAGGTCTGGTAAGTGTTTATATGAATGAGAGGGATAGGTGAGTGTGACAGTGTTGGTAGGTCTGGTAAGTGTTTATATGAATGAGAGGGATAGGTGAGTGTGACAGTGTTGGTAGGTCTGGTAAGTGTTTATATGAATGAGAGGGATAGGTGAGTGTGACAGTGTTGGTAGGTCTGGTAAGTGTTTATATGAATGAGAGGGATAGGTGAGTGTGACAGTGTTGGTAGGTCTGGTAAGTGTTTATATGAATGAGAGGGATAGGTGAGTGTGACAGTGTTGGTAGGTCTGGTAAGTGTTTATATGAATGAGAGGGATAGGTGAGTGTGACAGTGTTGGTAGGTCTGGTAAGTGTTTATATGAATGAGAGGGATAGGTGAGTGTGACAGTGTTGGTAGGTCTGGTAAGTGTTTATATGAATGAGAGGGATAGGTGAGTGTGACAGTGTTGGTAGGTCTGGTAAGTGTTTATATGAATGAGAGGGATAGGTGAGTGTGACAGTGTTGGTAGGTCTGGTAAGTGTTTATATGAATGAGAGGGATAGGTGAGTGTGACAGTGTTGGTAGGTCTGGTAAGTGTTTATATGAATGAGAGGGATAGGTGAGTGTGACAGTGTTGGTAGGTCTGGTAAGTGTTTATATGAATGAGAGGGATAGGTGAGTGTGACAGTGTTGGTAGGTCTGGTAAGTGTTTATATGAATGAGAGGGATAGGTGAGTGTGACAGTGTTGGTAGGTCTGGTAAGTGTTTATATGAATGAGAGGGATAGGTGAGTGTGACAGTGTTGGTAGGTCTGGTAAGTGTTTATATGAATGAGAGGGATAGGTGAGTGTGACAGTGTTGGTAGGTCTGGTAAGTGTTTATATGAATGAGAGGGATAGGTGAGTGTGACAGTGTTGGTAGGTCTGGTAAGTGTTTATATGAATGAGAGGGATAGGTGAGTGTGACAGTGTTGGTAGGTCTGGTAAGTGTTTATATGAATGAGAGGGATAGGTGAGTGTGACAGTGTTGGTAGGTCTGGTAAGTGTTTATATGAATGAGAGGGATAGGTGAGTGTGACAGTGTTGGTAGGTCTGGTAAGTGTTTATATGAATGAGAGGGATAGGTGAGTGTGACAGTGTTGGTAGGTCTGGTAAGTGTTTATATGAATGAGAGGGATAGGTGAGTGTGACAGTGTTGGTAGGTCTGGTAAGTGTTTATATGAATGAGAGGGATAGGTGAGTGTGACAGTGTTGGTAGGTCTGGTAAGTGTTTATATGAATGAGAGGGATAGGTGAGTGTGACAGTGTTGGTAGGTCTGGTAAGTGTTTATATGAATGAGAGGGATAGGTGAGTGTGACAGTGTTGGTAGGTCTGGTAAGTGTTTATATGAATGAGAGGGATAGGTGAGTGTGACAGTGTTGGTAGGTCTGGTAAGTGTTTATATGAATGAGAGGGATAGGTGAGTGTGACAGTGTTGGTAGGTCTGGTAAGTGTTTATATGAATGAGAGGGATAGGTGAGTGTGACAGTGTTGGTAGGTCTGGTAAGTGTTTATATGAATGAGAGGGATAGGTGAGTGTGACAGTGTTGGTAGGTCTGGTAAGTGTTTATATGAATGAGAGGGATAGGTGAGTGTGACAGTGTTGGTAGGTCTGGTAAGTGTTTATATGAATGAGAGGGATAGGTGAGTGTGACAGTGTTGGTAGGTCTGGTAAGTGTTTATATGAATGAGAGGGATAGGTGAGTGTGACAGTGTTGGTAGGTCTGGTAAGTGTTTATATGAATGAGAGGGATAGGTGAGTGTGACAGTGTTGGTAGGTCTGGTAAGTGTTTATATGAATGAGAGGGATAGGTGAGTGTGACAGTGTTGGTAGGTCTGGTAAGTGTTTATATGAATGAGAGGGATAGGTGAGTGTGACAGTGTTGGTAGGTCTGGTAAGTGTTTATATGAATGAGAGGGATAGGTGAGTGTGACAGTGTTGGTAGGTCTGGTAAGTGTTTATATGAATGAGAGGGATAGGTGAGTGTGACAGTGTTGGTAGGTCTGGTAAGTGTTTATATGAATGAGAGGGATAGGTGAGTGTGACAGTGTTGGTAGGTCTGGTAAGTGTTTATATGAATGAGAGGGATAGGTGAGTGTGACAGTGTTGGTAGGTCTGGTAAGTGTTTATATGAATGAGAGGGATAGGTGAGTGTGACAGTGTTGGTAGGTCTGGTAAGTGTTTATATGAATGAGAGGGATAGGTGAGTGTGACAGTGTTGGTAGGTCTGGTAAGTGTTTATATGAATGAGAGGGATAGGTGAGTGTGACAGTGTTGGTAGGTCTGGTAAGTGTTTATATGAATGAGAGGGATAGGTGAGTGTGACAGTGTTGGTAGGTCTGGTAAGTGTTTATATGAATGAGAGGGATAGGTGAGTGTGACAGTGTTGGTAGGTCTGGTAAGTGTTTATATGAATGAGAGGGATAGGTGAGTGTGACAGTGTTGGTAGGTCTGGTAAGTGTTTATATGAATGAGAGGGATAGGTGAGTGTGACAGTGTTGGTAGGTCTGGTAAGTGTTTATATGAATGGGAGGGATAGGTGAGTGTGACAGTGTTGGTAGGTCTGGTAAGTGTTTATATGAATGAGAGGGATAGGTGAGTGTGACAGTGTTGGTAGGTCTGGTAAGTGTTTATATGAATGGGAGGGATAGGTGAGTGTGACAGTGTTGGTAGGTCTGGTAAGTGTTTATATGAATGAGAGGGATAGGTGAGTGTGACAGTGTTGGTAGGTCTGGTAAGTGTTTATATGAATGGGAGGGATAGGTGAGTGTGACAGTGTTGGTAGGTCTGGTAAGTGTTTATATGAATGGGAGGGATAGGTGAGTGTGACAGTGTTGGTAGGTCTGGTAAGTGTTTATATGAATGAGAGGGATAGGTGAGTGTGACAGTGTTGGTAGGTCTGGTAAGTGTTTATATGAATGAGAGGGATAGGTGAGTGTGACAGTGTTGGTAGGTCTGGTAAGTGTTTATATGAATGGGAGGGATAGGTGAGTGTGACAGTGTTGGTAGGTCTGGTAAGTGTTTATATGAATGGGAGGGATAGGTGAGTGTGACAGTGTTGGTAGGTCTGGTAAGTGTTTATATGAATGAGAGGGATAGGTGAGTGTGACAGTGTTGGTAGGTCTGGTAAGTGTTTATATGAATGAGAGGGATAGGTGAGTGTGACAGTGTTGGTAGGTCTGGTAAGTGTTTATATGAATGAGAGGGATAGGTGAGTGTGACAGTGTTGGTAGGTCTGGTAAGTGTTTATATGAATGAGAGGGATAGGTGAGTGTGACAGTGTTGGTAGGTCTGGTAAGTGTTTATATGAATGGGAGGGATAGGTGAGTGTGACAGTGTTGGTAGGTCTGGTAAGTGTTTATATGAATGGGAGGGATAGGTGAGTGTGACAGTGTTGGTAGGTCTGGTAAGTGTTTATATGAATGAGAGGGATAGGTGAGTGTGACAGTGTTGGTAGGTCTGGTAAGTGTTTATATGAATGGGAGGGATAGGTGAGTGTGACAGTGTTGGTAGGTCTGGTAAGTGTTTATATGAATGAGAGGGATAGGTGAGTGTGACAGTGTTGGTAGGTCTGGTAAGTGTTTATATGAATGAGAGGGATAGGTGAGTGTGACAGTGTTGGTAGGTCTGGTAAGTGTTTATATGAATGGGAGGGATAGGTGAGTGTGACAGTGTTGGTAGGTCTGGTAAGTGTTTATATGAATGAGAGGGATAGGTGAGTGTGACAGTGTTGGTAGGTCTGGTAAGTGTTTATATGAATGGGAGGGATAGGTGAGTGTGACAGTGTTGGTAGGTCTGGTAAGTGTTTATATGAATGAGAGGGATAGGTGAGTGTGACAGTGTTGGTAGGTCTGGTAAGTGTTTATATGAATGGGAGGGATAGGTGTGGGTGTGTAACTAATGGTGAGTTTAAAATTCATTAAATAATTCACCCAGAAGTCATTTAATAATAATAATAATAATAATAATAATAATAATAATAATTACTGTATAGTATATTCAACAAATCCATTAAATTATTCACCCATAAGTCATTTAATAATAATAATAATAATAATAATAAAAATAATAATAATAATAATAATAAGAAGAAGAAGAAGAAAACTTATTTTTTTACTGTATCACATCAAAATATAATCATACAATATGTGGATGATTATTATTGACCACAACTGTATATAAGTGGTCAACCAACAAGCCAAGCGCGGGCATGTACTACACACACATACACACACACACACACAAATAATAATGTGTATGAGTGTGGTGGAATCAAACACCTTTTAATTTAATCACCCATAAAAGAATCATCCCTTATATATTATTTAAAGAATCTAAATATTTGTTCAATGTATAATATATATATCTTAAAATTATTATATTAAATTATGTTAATTGTAACTATTAATTCCTAAAAATATAATAGGATTAGATACCATTTAATTATTATGAATAGGATAGACTCGTTTCAATAATACCACATATATATATAAACACAGAGCTGTCCAGTGTTGCCAGTAGGTGCAGAAAAATGTTATGTGTTTTTTAGTGAATTTAGAAGTTCATTCAAGAGTAAACAGGGAAATTTTTACGTGAACGAAAACATACTAAAATTTACCACCAATATTCAAGAGTAAAACAGGGAATAATTGAAGTAAATAGGGAAATTCTGATGTTGAAGTGAAGGGAAATTTGGTGAAGTACAATTGGCAACATTGGGATAGTTACTTTAGGCGCCATAACGTGTGATCAGGCAGCGGAAATAATTGCCTTTTTATTGTAATTAATCTCCGTGAAGTGTTCTAATTACATTCTTACTGGTGTTTAATTATTAATCTTAATTAAACTCGTGTTTATGGGGGTGCTGGGATAAGGGGACAGGCTTGGGGGGTGCAGAAATAAGGGGAATAGCCTTGGGGGATGAGGGTAGAAAACCTGTCCCCCTATCCCCGGCTCCCCGCACCCCCACAAGCCTGTCCCCCTACTCCCAAACCCCCCCAAGCCTGTCCCCCTACTCCCGCACCCCCTCCAAGCCTGTCCCCTACAAACGCAACCCCCCAAGCCTGTCCCCCTACTCCCAAACCCCCTTAATGAATAATCTTAACGTTAATTAAACTCGTATGTAATTAATAATCTTAATTAAACTCGTGTGTAATTAATAATCTTAATTAAACGTGTGTAATTAATAATCTTAATTAAACTCTTATGTAATTAATAATCTTAATTAAACTCGTGTGTAATTAATAATCTTAATTAAACTCTTATGTAATTAATAATCTTAAACTCGTGTATGACCTCGCTGTTGCGTCGCCTGATATCAATCAATTGATAAACAATCCAGATAAGTTTTATGACTTCTTCAGAATGACAACTGAACAATTTAAAATGTTAGTGGAGTTAACTGAACCGTAAGTTAAGTTACTGTACATATGAAAGCAAAACACCAATTACTGACGTGCACTTACAGTTGAGGAAAGAATGTCCATTTTCCCAAGGTAAGAAGTGAATTATTGAAAATATAATAAGTAGGTAAATCTAGTATTTCATGTAGTGCTAAATCAAACAAAAATATAAATCGACATGGTTGTAAAAAAACAGTGTTAACGTCACCAAGGCAGTGTTTGTGTTTTATGTGTTGTGACCGTGAAAGACAAATCAGTGTTTACTAAAGTGTCACCAAGGCAGTGTTTGTGTTTTATGTGTTGTGACCGTGAAAGACAAATCAGTGTTTACTAAAGTGTCACCAAGGCAGTGTTTGTGTTTTATGTGTTGTGACCGTGAAAGACAAACCAGTGTTTACTAAAGTGTCACCAAGGCAGTGTTTGTGTTTTATGTGTTGTGACCGTGAAAGACAAACCAGTGTTTACTAAAGTGTCACCAAGGCAGTGTTTGTGTTTTATGTGTTGTGACCGTGAAAGACAAACCAGTGTTTACTAAAGTGTCACCAAGGCAGTGTTTGTGTTTTATGTGTTGTGACCGTGAAAGACAAACCAGTGTTTACTAAAGTGTCACCAAGGAAATATTAGGCTACAATCGCTTGTCCAACAAAAGTCTACTCGCCGTTAAGGTAAGGATTCATTCCACGTTGTTATGTATGTTATATTAAGGGACTAGCATTTTGGGGTTTAGTATAATTATATAGGACACCTGTGGTTGATTGGAGCGCCTTGATTCCTCCAAAGTATGCCAGGAATCAGGGCCAATGGCTAACCAAAGTAATGATGGCCCTTTTGTTGTTGCTTGGAATAGTCTGGAGGAATCATTTGCTCCATATTGCCCTACATGTTGAAAATTATCTATTGTTTTAATATACAGTTGCCAAAAAAGGTATTGCGACAACATTTGATATAACATTAAATATACTAATGTCCATAGTTGTTTGTAGGGATTATAAGTATGTATTACAGAAGGATATGTATATTTCCTTTGGTTATACATGCTATATTATAAGTATGTATTACAGAAGGATATGTATATTTCCTTTGGTTATACATGCTATATTATATATATGTATTACAGAAGGATATGTATATTTCCTTTGGTTATACATGCTATATTATAAATATGTATTACAGAAAGATATGTATATTTCCTTTGGTTATACATGCTTATAGTCCCTACAAATAGTTGTGGAATCACTACACAATATTAAATAAACATCATCATCTCCTTTACAGGTTGGTTAGGTAACACTCGTCTCGTCATCCACATCATCACTGGAGCAACACAAAACGTCATATCGAGTGAGTGTGAAGCCTAATATTAATTTATTTGTTTTCATTTATTTTTACCTACTGTTCTGCTAGGCCAATGTTATTGTATTATGAAGGCGATTGGTTTTGATGTTTTATTTCAGGTTATTATTGTAGGGTTTTTTTTTCAGGGTAGGCTAGTTAGTTTTTTGTTTGTTTGTTTTCGCTTGTTTCAGAGTAGTAACCGTAGTTTTAGAGCGTGTGTGTGCGTGTAGGAGAGAGAGAGCGAGCGTGCATTGGGAGGCTCTAGCCCAGCTGGCAGTATTTATGGGCTTGTGTCCCCCTTACGCGGCGGGATTCTACATTTTTTTTTTTTTATATATATAGTCTGTTTTCTTTGTTGGCATGAGTGTTGCCACTTCGAGCGCGAATATCTCAGAAGTAGGTGCATGTGGGTCATCCCCTTTTCGCGAGAGGGGCCATATATAGTAAAGGATTCTTCTGTATTCATCTGTCCATTTCCATACAATATTTTCTTTTTATTAAACATGACTAAATTTATATATAGATGTAAATGGAACTACAGAGTTGACCTGATAAACTGTAGTAAGAAATAGGTTAAGTACATACCACAGTTGCTCACACTATATAGTATTTTAATAGCATTTTAATAGTGTTTTTAGCAAAGGGTGTTATAATAATAAATGTATATTGGAAGGGAATGAATGATTTACCTGTAATCGTACGTACAGTCATGGTCAAATAGTCCTGCAACACCTTCCAATGAGATGGCCTAAAAAAAATATACGAATCTTTAATTATAGCTTTTATAATTATAGTCTTTGCAATATTGGTTCATAGGGTTCACTCCAATGCCTCTTTTATTCACCAGGTTGCAGGACTTTTGACCATGACTGTACATGACTGTGTGTCCATGAGGGGGTCGAGGTGAAAACAATGAACAACAACTCCCCCCCCCCTCCAAAAAAAATAAAAAATAATAATAATTATAAAATAAAGTATGCCAACCCTTCCTTGTATTGGACAGCTGGAGTATAGACGTGAACTAATAACATCAAGAGATAGATATTAAACTACTGGCTGGAGTGTTGATATTTGACACTTCAATTCAGAAAGCTTTGTGTTGAAAATGTTAGCATACTTTTTTTTTATCTGGGTCGACTGGACAACACAACACGCTACTTACTTTGAATAATAACAACCATCACTGACAGAGTATAATATAATGGCCTTCAACACACACCATGTAGGCCTAATACAGTATAGATAACAGAATATAGCATAAACATTATTTCCAAGTTTTAAAATCCATGTGGGAATTGATCTAGACTTATTAGTGAGATTGGGGACTCCTTCCTATATATATTCCTCGGTACAGGATTAGGTACTGCAATACTTTAAGGTCCCCTGTTGAAGTAGTCAGAAAATTTGCGGTTAAGTGAGTCGTTCAAACATTGCCACAAAACACCATCAATATTGAAGGAGCTTGTTTCGTGTCATACTCAGGAGGAATCAGAAGCCACCAAGACACATACACAATCAATCACAGGGTCCATATTAAGGTTCTGATAAGACTCCTTCAGCAACATAATAATAATAATATATACTCGTATACATACAACTCATGATCTGCCTACATTGATAACTTATTAGTATAATATATTGGTTCGACCCGAGCCTCTGTCAGTGATGTTTATTTTCCAGGAATTAGTTACGTTACAAATTGTATGTGATTCTCAGAGACCTTCCATGGGCAATCCAACCTCGTATTATCAGTCCTCATCAACAATTCACTTCGGTGTGTGGAGTCTGTTGATTATCTCTCGCTTTATAATTATGATGTCTTAAAATAAAAGTTCTCTAGAGTTATTGACACGTGTGAAAGGTCTTTATGAATCAGCCTGTTTCGATATTACTAGCACCAATAGCGATAAAGGGGTTGTGATAAGCTGTCACGACGGACTTGTAGTGCTATTAAAAACACAATCAATATCAAAAGTAATACAAAAGATGAAAGAACAACAACAGTAATAATATTAATTAAAAATGAGTACTTACAATGGATTTCACAAGTTGTTAGAATAGATGTATGTATCATTACAACAAACAGTTTCGACATAACACGAAATACACAAATAAATAAATAAATAATTGAAGAAATAATTGAAGAAATAAACACATAAAAACTAAATACTGTTCTCACGATAACATACAAAACAACAACAACAACAACAATGAGACAGAGACAGAACATTATTCATTGTATAGTAACTTATCGAAGGACATCCAAACAACAAAAATAACAACAATAATAACAAACATAATAATATGAGTAATGTACAATGGTGGGGAAAAGTTGTCATGTTGGAGGTATATTATTATTATGCAATTGCACTTCTGGCCTAAAAGATGGAATGGGACAATATAAATACACACTAATAATAATAATAATAATAATAATAATAATTTAACAAATAGTGGTGGGGAAGGGGAAGTTCTGTGATCTCTTTGTCTATCTATTCTTCTAAGATATTATCAACTGAATAACTAACAAGGACAAGAAGTTTTCCGAATCCATTAATCCTATAAAAACTTCTTTGGGAGCTGACGTGATGGTCTAACCCTGACCTAATAATGGTTTCAAACACCTTTTATTGACTATTATCCATTTTTTGTTTTACCAGTTTTGTTCTGTGAGTGGATGTGTGAGTTACTACAGGACATGAAAATCTAATCCATTTTCAGACTAAACAAACAAGAGAGTAAACTATTAAGAGAATCCATCCATACTAATTTTGGGCTTAACACCCGTAGTTTTAAAACATTTGAGGGCCCTTACTGGAGCTCTATGAATTCTCCAAACTACTCCAGGCAACAGATTCCCTATTCGAGACACTGAAGCGTGTTGTGGCCTGGATTATTTGGAGGGTTCATAGAGCTCCAGTAAGGGCCCTCAAATGTTTTAAAACTACTGGTGTCAATCCTCAGACTCGTCCGAGATCTGAGTTTTGTATGTTGGGTGAAGATGTTCAGGAGTTACAGTAGGGTGGTGGGGGATTGTCCAACCCATATGGATTTGGCCTTAGAGAAGATGATTTCTTCTAGGTGTTCACTTCTTGAAGCACAAACGTTCCTCTGAAATAAAATCAATGCTGTTGTTAGTTGTTGTTTCCTCATGATGATGTAGACTGAATGGTTTGTAAAATGCAACATACAAACAGACAACATAAATGAACAAGTTTGCTAATTTGATATTGTAAGAAATTAACTGATAGACTGAAAAAAGTACCAGGGTGTACCTCAATGATAAATAAATGTTACATGAAACTTATTTAACACATAACCAGCATCTAACTTTCTTAACATGAGACACACCATAGTAGATGAGTGACAGATATAACCACTATGGAAAAGCAGGCTGGTCTTTAATCTTTTAAATAGAGGATGAGACGAAACATTATATACACAAATAACCTGAATCAGTAATAGAAAGATGGGAGACAATGTGTGTGTGTGTGTGTGTGTGTGTATTATGGAACGAGACATCATATACACAAATAACCTGAATAAGTAATAGAAAGATGGGAGACAATGTGTGTGTGTGTGTGTGTGTGTGTGTGTGTATTATGGAACGAAACATTATATACACAAATAACCTGAATAAGTAATAGAAAGATGGGAGACAATGTGTGTGTGTGTGTGTGTGTGTGTGTATTATGGAACGAGACATCATATACACAAATAACCTGAATAAGTAATAGAAAGATGGGAGACAATGTGTGTGTGTGTGTGTGTGTGTGTGTGTGTGTATATACTCACGTTCGGGGGCGTTGACACACACTTCTTGCGTCTCACTAAAGAGAGTATTGCCTGGACAGTCTTTCTTCACCAACTGCCATTCTCCACCCAGTTGTTCCCTCTGACACTCGTAGTAAGCCTCACACATCTCCTCTCGTCTCTGTACGGAATAAGACGCATATAAAAAAAATGAAGGACGAAATAAGACACGAAAGGGAATACCAATAATGACTGAGGAGAGATAAGATAATTATATATAGGATTTCAAGCTTCTTACTCACTCACTGTATACTGTTGAGAACATATTAATTAACTCTTTGTAACTATGCCTCTCTATATACTTTTTTTTTATTTTAGTAACATGATTCACATAATGTGCTCATTCTTATTTAACATCTCCAAAGTTTTAAATACAGATGATGGGAAAAAATATATATATGTATACGCGTTGTCAAGTACTGTACCAAGCATCATCACCTTCAGAATAAACAAACCAGACTTGCCTCAAAGATTTGTCCCGGGAAACAGAAGTGATAAGTTCTACAGCCCAACTCCTTAACCAATGGTACGATGTGTAGTCTGTTGGCCTCGGAACATTGCACTTGTACCTGATCTTCTACAAGTACTGATATGGGAGGAGGAGTTGTAGTGGTGGTGGTGGTGGTGGTTGTAGTGGTGGTGGTGGTGTCGAGGCATGTTAGGTAATCTGAGGGGGGAAGGAAGGAGGGAGGGAGAAAGGAAAGTGTATATTATTAGTGTTACATTATCGAGAGAATTGCAGTGTTGTTGAGAGTGGTTTTCTCGACTCAACTTTACACGAGTTTTCTTGTTGGTGGGAGGGAAGCACTACTGACGTAACAATAAAAACACAAAATGGCTTCATATCGACCCAAAATAATTATAGCTTACGTTTTTTTTTATATATATCTAGACTAATGCCAGGCCATATAAAAGTCAATTAAATTCTCCATCCTTCAATAACAAATATAATCAAGTGTTATTATACGACTTAATATAATGAGAGTCGGCCATGTTACCACAGTTATCATAAGGGACCCTGTGATGTAGTCAGAAAATTGGAGGTTAGTGAGTCCTTCAAATATTGCCATGAAACACCACCTATAGGGAAGAAGCTTGTTTCTTGGCATGGTCAGGAGGAATCAGAAGCATTCAATTTTCATACATGATCACAGGGTCCTTAACGGTATACATCTCCTTTCATTAAACTACAGGGACACTGAAATTCCTCCAAACAGCACTACAAAACACAGCCCCCCCCCCCCCTCCCCACCACTTATATTACTGACTCATATAAGATGTTTCCTGATACAGATGCCTCCACAAATTTCGAGACACTACCTGCTAGACTATAGTAGGTAGTGTCTCGAAAGTTTTGTAGGCATTTGTACAGCTTGTTGGAAATCAGTGGTCCTCAACTTTACCACCGCAAAAAAAAAGAGAAAAAAATAAGTGTGAAACCTACCGTCCGACACACAGACTTTGAGGTCCCTGTCGTAGAGGGTGCCGGGTTGGTCGGTACAGAGGGGGACGTATGTGGGTCCGAAGTAACACCCGGTACACAAGATTCTCTGTTCCGTCTCAGGTGGACAAGGACCCGCTGCCTGGCACTTGTCCGAATTGAAGAGACAAGGAAGGGTGAAGGGGGTACTGGTGGGAGTGACTGGGGGTCTGGTTGGGGGTCTAGTTGGGGGTCTGGTTGGTGGCCTGGTTGGGGGTAAGGTTGGGGGCCTAGTTGGGGGCCTGGTTGGGGGTAAGGTTGGGGGTAAGGTTGGGGGCCTAGTTGGTGGCCTGGTTGGGGGTATGGTTGGGGGTAAGGTTGGGGGTCTGGTTGGGGGGGGTCTGGTTGGGGGTCTAGTTGGGGGTCTGGTTGGGGGTGACAAGCCAGGTGAGCCACAGGGGGGAGGTGCCATGTGAGGGAAGACACACTGGTCCAAGTCATCAGCAAACACGGTGCCAGGTTCACATTCAAAGTAGTAGGTCCAGTAGAAGCCAATGCCCATACGATCCACACACCTGTAACCCATGCAGAGAGAGAGAGAGAGAGAGAGAGAGAGAGAGAGAGAGAGATGAGACAAGATTAAATACCAACTTATTCACAAGAGGGAAGACACTATATATATAAAAAAAAAAATCTTGTTTCTCTAAATAAAAAGCTATGATGTTATTTTAATGGTGAACAAACACACACACACACACACACTATACTACTGATGAGCAATATACTATGACAGAATGAATAGTAAGACATAATTGGACGAGGACTCTTTAATGTCTATATATATATATATATATATATATACGCTTCTCTGACTCTCAAAGAAAACAGAATGAAAGAATGAAACTAAATGTAGTGTTCCAATTTGCTAAAAGGCCAAATGATTGTGTGTGTAGTACTGTACCTCTGAGACTACAAACACTACAGTATTACATGTTACAGGCGTCGTAGTACTGTACCTCTGTGACTACAAACACTACAGTATTACATGTTACAAGTGTCGTAGTACTGTACCTCTGTGACTACAAACACTACAGTACTACATGTTACAAGTGTCATAGTACTGTACCTCTGTGACTACAAACACTACAGTACTACATGTTACAAGTGTCATAGTACTGTACCTCTGTGACTACAAACACTACAGTATTACATGTTACAAGTGTCATAGTACTGTACCTCTGTGACTACAAACACTACAGTACTACATGTTACAAGTGTCATAGTACTGTACCTCTGTGACTACAAACACTACAGTACTACATGTTACAGGCGTCGTAGTACTGTACCTCTGTGACTACAAACACTACAGTACTACATGTTACAAGTGTCGTAGTACTGTACCTCTGAGACTACAAACACTACAGTACTACATGTTACAGGCGTCGTAGTACTGTACCTCTGTGACTACAAACACTACAGTACTACATGTTACAAGTGTCGTAGTACTGTACCTCTGTGACTACAAACACTATGGTACTACATGTTACAAGTGTCGTAGTACTGTACCTCTGAGACTACAAACACTACAGTACTACATGTTACAAGTGTCGTAGTACTGTACCTCTGAGACTACAAACACTACAGTACTACATGTTACAAGTGTCGTAGTACTGTACCTCTGAGACTACAAACACTACAGTACTACATGTTACAGGCGTCGTAGTACTGTACCTCTGTGACTACAAACACTACAGTACTACATGTTACAAGTGTCGTAGTACTGTACCTCTGAGACTACAAACACTACGGTACTACATGTTACAAGTGTCGTAGTACTGTACCTCTGAGACTACAAACACTACAGTACTACATGTTACAAGTGTCGTAGTACTGTACCTCTGAGACTACAAACACTACAGTACTACATGTTACAAGTGTCGTAGTACTGTACCTCTGAGACTACAAACACTACAGTACTACATGTTACAGGCGTCACATACATGGTGTACAAAAGATATAATCATTACCACTGTTATTTTCATTTACACGGTTTGTACTGAAGGCGAATAACTATGTAATATCAGAGACAGTTAAGTATATAAGATTATGATATTTTGGTGTATATAATAAAGTGTATTTATTAACTGTAATACCTGGCCACTTTATAAAGCAGGTGTATGAAGAATATGACTCTCCTCCCTCACTCCCATTCTACTAATAAACTACAGTATATTTTTCTCCAACTCTTGACTAATATATTTTCCGGATAAGAGAGCTTCTATATCTCTCGTGGATGAATTGTAGGGTTTCTCTGATTCCTCTACATTATGCAAGAAAACAGACGACCTTCATACATCTATATAATATAATGGGGAATCTGTTTCGTAGCATAGTTTGAAGGGTTCGGTAATAATCCTCCTATTCCTTATTATTATACAGCAGGTCATATAGAGTCATAAAGAATTGCAAACATCTTACATAATTATAACATACTGTACTTGATTTATTAAGGGATAAATAACAAACCTTTTTATACACCACATTAAAGTTGGTGTTCACTTAGTACACTCATCGAACCCAATGTACTGTATAGTACAACCTCCTTAACTGAAATACTATATAGTACTCACACACACACACACACACACACACACACACACACACACACACACACACACACACACACACACACACACACACACACACACACACACACACACACACACACACACACACCTGTCCAGTACGATATAGAATTATGCGAGAGAGTTAGCTGTACACTGGGAGTCAACTGTTGTGTTCATATCAGAGGCACATGCTGTATATAAATCTCTCTCTACCAATTGAAGTGATAAAAATAGAACTACTGTACGAGCTGTTGTTGTCTTACCTGTAGTACCAAGAACAGTTCCTGGGATGGGGAAAGACGCCCTCCCTGTCACATATCACCTTCGGGATCACGATCTCGTCTGGGTACCGTAGATCTGAAGAAGGAGGGGGAGGAGGAGGAGGTTGGTTAGTTATTGGGGCTTTAATTAAGTGAGAAGTTTTGTGTTGGTAAATCTGGAGCAACCAACAACTTAATTTATCTTCCAAACTATTCCAAGCAACAGAACACCATTATTATTATTATTATTATTATTATTTTTTTTGCTCTACTGGTCCTCTTGTTTCCCGGTGTACTTAGGAGGAATCAAGGCACTCCAATGTACTGTACCTAAAGTGTATTTATCCCATTAAATGAAAAGTGGGTTCAAATGGTTCATCCCCTATACTGCATCGTAAGGAACACACACACACACACACACACACACACACACACACACACACACACACACACACACACACACACACACACACACACACACACACACACACACACACACGTAAACAGACAAATATACAGTCCCTTTACGTAATACAATCAGTGGGAAGGGATAAACATAAAAGAAATGGCAGAGTTACTTTGGCACTTCTGAAGAAAATAATAAAATAATAATAAAAATAAAGAAACAAAATAAAAACAAAAGCTGTGGCGAGCTACAGTAGCACCTTTTAATAAATAGATAAATGAAAAAAAAAAAAAAAAAAATATGGCTGTGGCCAATTTTTTACGTAATCAACGCAGACTATCTTGGTGTGGGGGGGGGAGAGGGAAGGGGGGAGAGAGGGAAGGGGGCAGAGAGGGAAGGGGAGAGAGAGGGAAAGGGGAGAGAGAGGGAAAGGGGAGAGAGAGGAAAAGGGGAGAGGGAGGGAAGAAGGGGGAGGGGTTTGGTGGAGGGAGAAGCTGTGAAAACACCCTATCGAACCAAACACAATGGAATGAAAACGAAAATCCAAGGGAAATATTTTGGTATCCAGCCGGCAAGTCCTATAAAACTAACTAACCTAATACAGTTGTAGCAGATTAAATTCACCAGCGTTCCTGAGTATCTCTCTCTCTCTCTCTCTCTCTCTCTCTCTCTCTCTCTCTCTCTCTCTCTCTCTCTCTCTCTCTCTCTCTCTCTCTCTCTGTCTGTCTGCTTGCTCACTGGAACACGGTATAAAAAGATGAACATACAGTTAGTTATCTGGCTGGGATACTCTTACTTGTACAACCTAACCATTTGTAGCCAAACAGTCAGGTTGATTTCGTCGATCCTTGTTCTTCACTATATCATTTCTGTGTGTGTGTGTGTGTGTGTGTGTGTGTGTGTGTCAACTACAAATTTTTTATATATTATATTTTGTAGTTTGATATTTTGTTTCAAATTTATGTTAATGTTGTTTTGCTATATTTTGATTTTAGTATACTTTGAATTTTAATATTTTTGTTATAATCAATGCTTTACTTTAACTATTATATATATTTTGCAATTTATTAATTATTTAGGTAACTATATTTTATTTTACTCGTATTATATTTTATTCGTATATAATTTCTCCTATTCCCTATTATTCCAAAGGTTGTATAAAATTCCCATTCACATTGTATTAAAGGGAAAGTTTTTTTGTGTTGGTAAATCTGGAGCAACTGAATCCTCCAAGCAACAGAACACTACTATTATTTTTAGCTCATCTTGTCCTTCTGTTTCTCAGCACATATATATATATATACATTGGAGGAATCAAGGCACTCCAATGTACCAAACTAGAATTATTATTATACCACCTTAAATATTTCCTCTTAATCCTACCAACATATGTTCAAATTAATGCTCTGTTTATTTCTATGTTATGTTTTTGCACGACAGGTAATTACAGTGAGGAAGATTTGTACTACTCTATTTATTACCCACGTTATTCATTTAATATTTTACTCCCTGGGAAGCGAACCGTGAACTGTGTATCATAGTCACATGTGTGTGTTCATGTGTGTGTGTGTGTATGTGTGTATTTGCGTGTGTATTTCCGTACATGTGTATGTGCGTCTGTGTGTATATACATATATTCGCGTGCAAATGTGTGCGTATGTGTGTGTGTATTTGCGTTTATATGTGTGTGTGTGTGTGTGTGTGTGTCCGGGCAAATTACCGAAACGCCAAGACAACTAAAAACATCATTACCCAAATTAATCCAACCAGCAAATATAATCCAGCTTCCCAAATTACACCTATACGATACTAAACAGACGACTACAACAACAACAACAACGAGTACAAAGGTCTGGCGGTGGAGTTTTATGAATGAAGAGTTTATAGGTCAGCCATCGTTCCGGTCGTCATTAATTAACACTTACACCCGTAGTTTAAAAAAAATTGAGGGCCCTTACTGGAGCTCTATGAATTCTCCAAACTACTCCAGGCAACAGATTCCCTATTCGAAACACTGAAGCGTTCTGTGGTCTGGATTATTTGGAGGGTTCATAGAGTCCATGCATCACATTCCTTCTTGCATGTGGCCCTGAACCTATGTGTGTGTGTGTGTGTGTGTGTACCTACCATGGAGAGTAGTATATAGCGTTGTTCTTAATTCAGGGGGATTAGTATTGCACGAGAGATTATCTATGACACATCGAGCCAGCCACGTGTGCAGGTATGTATGTATGTATGTACGACCAAGAGTTCAGACGGTGTAAAAAGAATTATAAAAATATATATATGTGTAGTGGTGTGACTGTGTGTGTGTGTGTGTGTGTGTTATGTAGCAGAGCAAGACAGACAGACACATGACAGACACATGGATGCACTCACAGTGTCTCACACCCACAGCGATCATCACAGGCACCACCACTGAATGTCACAGTCACACACACACATACACACACACACACACACACACACCATTCTCTCACACTCATGACTGCCCTAGCTCTCTCTCTCTCTCTCTCTCTCTCTCTCTCTCTCTCTCTCTCTCTCTCTCTCTCTCTCTCTCTCTCTCTCTCTCTCTCTCTCTCTCTCTCTCTCTCTCTCTCTCTCTCTCTCTCTCTCTCTCTCTCTCTCTCTCTCGCACACACACACCATTTTCACAGGAACAGACCTGTAGTCATCACTCGCCACGCATGGATTCCAAGAGCAGGTTTTGTGTCCTTTCATTATAACTGTACGTCGGGAATGTAAGACCTCATTTAGTTACATATGTCGGCCAAACTCTTTGTCAGAAATATAACCATCACACTTCACAATAAAACTACGTGTCTTAGGAACTCGCCCCGTCAACTTAGTCACGAGAGGAAAGACACCGTGTAAAAATAAAATAAAGAAAATAAATCTTGCATTTAAGTCATTTTTTAAGCTATATCGTCATCTTATACGTGAACATAAACACATTACTGTATATATGGGCAATATATTCAGTGCCCTCTTCAGTGATACTATGGTTCTGTTATGAAGCATAAAGTAAAATATATTATCTAATTTCTCAGATCCATTCATTCATTCATATGTAAACAAACTGCATGTGACGTCACTCTTATATAGGCAGGTTAAGGGAAGTAACCAACTGTGGGTTTACTGGAGTATACGTAGGCCTCCAAACTTTGTCATAAAACACATATCTCACACGGAGGGATTCTGTTTCCTGGCATAGTTTGGAGGAATCAGAACCTTCTAATTTTTCCACAGCCGGTTACTTCCCTTAATTAATCAAACTATACTTTACAATACACACCTGTTGGTCCCGGAACGTATGCCCAGCTCACAGCAACAGCCATCCTACCACCAACCCCGACAGTCGCCATCCTAAATGCGCCATCTGTTGGAAGAAAAAAACGACAAGATGTCAATTCCTTTTTAGTGACAGGGGGAGAGAGGGAGGGAGAGAACAGCCGTTATCTGATCGTTAAATCTGGCAAGCATCACCTCGTTGTCTCCTTCCTGCCACCACCACCACTTCCAATGTTGTTGTTGTAGTGATGATGGTGTTGTGGGTCGTGTTGGCTCGTCACCTCTTCAGTTCCTGTCATCACTAGTTCTGGCTTGAGGACATTGGGACTCGCACAACTTTCCCTCTTCAATATTTACTTTACTTGATTTCCTGTTACCAGTTCTTTTACTTGGGGACTCACAAAATACCTTTCCATCTTCAAATCTAACTTTTACACTCTCTCCTGTTCCTGTCACCAATTTTTTTTCCAGTCAGCTTGTGCATGTATGTGTGTGCTTCCTGGAATACCACAGCTCCTCTCCTTATATATAGCTACTTACTCTTGGGAACTGACAACTCGACCCCGACCCCCTATAAGGACTGAAAGATTGCATACCACTGACCCTATCCCAATCCTAGTCATCCCACCCCTTGGCCGTGTGTGTGTGTGTGTGTGTGTTTGTTTTGTGTGTGTGTGTGTGTGTGTGTGTGTGTGTGTGTGTGTGTGTGTGTGTGTGTGTGTGTGTGTGTTGTGTGTTTTGTGTGTGTGTGTGTGTGTGTTCTGTGTGTGTATGTGTGTGCCCTCACTGCCCTGCCAGGAATATACCCAAGGAACGCAGGACATCTAAGGTAACGGTGTTGTGGCCATCGTACTGAACGGGACACCAGGAGGAATGGATCATAATAATTCTATCACTCACTGTCTGGCATAACCCAGCATATGTCAAAAAGAACTTCATTCCTGCATCCTTCTCCTTATAACGAACAATGCATGTACAGTATGTTAAAAAGAACTTCATTCCTGCAACCCTTCCTCCTTATAGCGAACAATGCATGTACAGTATGTCAAAAAGGACTTCATTCCTTTACCCCTTCTTCCTAATAGCGAACAAACAATGCATGTTTGTGAAAAAGGACTTCATTCCTGTAACCTTTCTTCCTTTTAGCAGTAGTGGTTTTGTCCTATCAGTCAGAAGGAAAATGTGACAATAATTTGGTCTTGTAAGGTATATACTCTTAAAGGTCAAACTCACACACTCACAAGAGGACAGAGAATAGTAGTTCTTCCTTATAGAGATTCTCAGTCGCTTATTGTTAGGCCACCAAATGTCATAAGAATATAAGACGAAGTGGTAATCGAATGTGTGTGTGTGTGTGTGTTTACGAAATTAAAAGAGAAAATTACAAGGTCGAAGAAAGAGAGGGGGGAGGGGACGAAAGAGAAAATTACAGGGTCAGACAAACAGACAGACAGACCGAGAGGGAAGGAGGGAGGAGGAGGAAGGGTGGGAAGGAGGGAGGGGAGGGAGTGGATAGAAAACAAATGTTTGTGTTACGCAAGGGAAGGTCAGGGACGCCGTTTATTATTCAGTACACGAAAAAAGAGATTAATTATACAGTCAAGTTATAACCCAAACTACGGTACAGTTACTCATATTAATTAGTGATACAGGACAGGTAGGTTATAAGATGTATGTGCGTACGTCTGTATTATAAACAGTAACTACTAATTATTAATATTAACCTGAGCCAGCAACAATATAACTGAAGTACTGTACATCCACAATCAAATATTCACCCACACTTTACTTTCATCATAGTAAATATCTTAGTAATAAAAGACAACACATGTATGATTTTGCAACACCGGATAATAAAAATTGAGGGGTTTGAATTGACATAAGTTGTTGTTTGATTATGTCAGTCAGGAAACGGAACCAAATGAACAAAAAAATAATGATGTCCTGTTGCTTGAAATAGTTTGGAGGAATCATTTGCTCCAGCTGAACCAGACTTGTATATCCACCAGCTGATGAGCAGGAAGGAAAGAAAAGGTATCGTCTCAGGCTTTTCACTTCCCTAATACTTCTACTCTGTGGTGTGTGTGTGTGTGTGTGTGTGTGTGGTTGGGGACTGGTGGTTGATTGGTCGATAGGTATAGGTGGAGAGGTACGTTGGTTGGTTGACTGGTTGGTTGGTTGGTTTGTTGGTTAGTTGGTGTGTAGGTTGGTTTGTTGGTGTGTAGGTTGGTTGGCTTGTTGGTGTGTAGGTAGGTTGGTTTGTTGGTTAGTTGGTGTGTAGGTAGGTTGGTTGGTTGGTGTGTGAAATGGTTGATAAATAGATAGGTAAGTGGATGGGTTGGTTAGTTAAAAATATGTAGGCTGGTTGGTTGATTGGTTAGTTGGTGTGTGGGTTAGTTAGTTAGTTAGTTAGTTAGTTAGTAGGTGTGGAGTACATGGGTTGATTGGTTAACTGTTTCGTTAGAGCATCCATTACTACTTACACCCGTAGTTTTAAAACATTTGAGGGCCCTTACTGGAGCTCTATGAACCCTCCAAATAATCCAGGCAACAAAACGCTTCAGTGTTTCGAATAGGGAATCTGTTGCCTAAAGTAGTTTAGAGAATTCATAGAGCTCCAGTAAGGGCCCTCAATTTTTTTAAACTGCGGGTGTTAGGCCTACTCTTCTAAAAATACTACTACCATAATTAACAAATCATAACTAACATCACTTCAGTAGCCCATAATAGTGTCACACAACTTTCTCTTCAAACTGTACAGCATTAGAGGGACAAAAATCAACATAGTGATATAAACTCCCTGAAAACATTCCCACCCAAACTTTATAAACGAAGTAAGGGTTATATTATTAATTGCATTAGTATTCAGGACAGCGTTTCCTGCCTAACTATAAAATTATAAAGGAATGTTCACACGCTTACAAACTCTTATACAAACTCACGCACTCATTCACGCTTTTACTCATTCACTCTTATACACATTCATTCTTATATTTACTCACTTTTACACTCACTCACTCATTCACGCTTTTACTCATTCACTCTTATACACACTCATACTAAGTCTTATAGGCACTCACTCACTCACACTTCACGAAAAGCTTTGTCTCTTCCACCTGCACACACACACACACACACACACACACATTCATTCAAGCACCTACTTCCCACTGTCTGTAATAATCACTCACACACACACACACACACACACACACACACACACACACACACACACACAGACACACAGACACACATATTCATTCAAGCACCTACTTCCCACTGTCTGTAATAATCACACATTCACACACACACACACACACACTCACTCCTTCAATCTTGCTATTTATCCATCAATTTATCTCTTTATCTATCAATCTATCTATCAATTTATCTATCGATCTATCTATCTGTCTGAATGTCTATCTGTCTATTTATTTATCTATCTATCTATCTGTCTGAATGTCTATCTATCTATTTATCTACCTATCTATCCACCATATATAATAATTAATCTAACTCTCTCTCAAACTATATTATTTTCTAATTAGCTACACGGGGAAAAAAATATACGTGACCAATCGAGGACTTCCTTGTTATCTTTCTTGTTCTTTTATTTTTAACCCAGGATGTGAAGTTCAAGTTCAAGCGAATCTCTCTCTCTCTCTCTCTCTCTCTCTCTCTCTCTCTCTCTCTCTCTCTCTCTCTCTCTCTCTCTCTCTCTCTCTCTCTCTCTCTCTCTCTCTCTCTCTCTCTCTCTCTCTCTCTGAAGGGTTGTGGGGACAGTATATTGTATTCTACCCATGATATGTGAGTGTGTGTGTGTGTGTGTGTGTGTGTGTATAATTATATCAATTCCACGACATAACAACAGACTCTTAAGTTCTTGATCAAGGGGGGTGCGGGAATAGGGGACCACATCACATCTCTATAATAAACATACAGTCCTTCCTTACCCAACACACTATAAAAAATATATATAGACTAGAGTATATATAACGTGTATAAGGAAGGATTGTCGAGGCTGTAATGCATCCTAGTGGAAAATAATAGACACTTTATCTGCAGTTTAGCGGTGCGTGAGGATTATACTGTACAGGGAAGTAAAGGTGAGGGAAGGGGGGGGTCTTTGAACAATTCGTAACATCCGGCATGACGTAGTACGGTTGTCCACACATGAAGCTGGTACGCCTCGCTACTTGTGAGATAGCTATACAACAGGAAGGAGTGTAGTAGGCAAAAGTTTATGATAGTTGGTTAACAAGCAGACACACAGTAATGATATTTTACTCTCCACCTGTCAACAAACTACATCTATTTTTTTTATTTTTTTTTTCACTTTCCTTTCTTTGGTAGCCATGCACCTCACAAGTAACGAGTCATACCAACTATACAAGTGAATGTACTGCATGGACTCTTTTACATTAATACTGACCATGATTATAACTTGAGTAGCCTACAACTTCACGGATACCTGCTATAAGAATTGAAACATTATATATTTATCCTTAATTAACTTTTCTTATAAGTTAATATGTTGCCACTTGACACATGTAGTGGTAACATCCCATTACTATATGAACGATCCTATAAAACCTACATTTATCATAACAACCCTATCATTATGGTTAACACCCGTAGTTTTAAAAAAATTGAGGGCCCTTACTGGAGCTCTATGAACCCTCCAAATAATCCAGGCCACAAAACGCTTCAGTGTCTCGAATAGGGAATCTGTTGCCTGGAGTAGTTTGGAGAATTCATAGAGCTCCAGTAAAGGCCCTCAATTTTTTTAAAACTACGGGTGTAAGGGTTTGGAAGTGTTACCAATTAAATGTGAATAACACCAAGATTGTGTTTTACTGACTGACAATTTGTTAAGATATATTTTTTTTGCCTAATTCTAGATGTTGCTATATGTCAGAGGGAAACAATAATATTAATTAATAAAGATAAGTGTCTAATGAATAACAACTTCTATCATAGCCTTGAATTTGAAAAACCTTAATCATATAATAATAATAGCCTTTTATAGCTTTGAATGTGACAAATAATTATGCTTAAGCCAACGCTAAAATAAAACCCGTCTTGTAAAAGGTCAACTTCCCCTGACGGTAAATATTAACAATTTGGACGAACGCCAGAAAATGCTAAGAAATCCCGAGAAGTAGTCAGAAAAATTGGGGGTTAGTGAGTCCTTCAAATAATGGCAGGAAACACCACCTGTATTGTA
>JAWZYT010005159.1:0-17500 GCA_034508575.1 Petrolisthes manimaculis
ATCACTTAATATTATATACTTCATCACCACTACTGTCATCACTTAATATTATATACTTCATCACCACTACTGTCATCACTTAATATTATATACTTCATCACCACTACTGTCATCACTTAATATTATATACTTCATCACCACTACTGTCATCACTTAATATTATATACTTCATCACCACTACTGTCATCACTTAATATTATATACTTCATCACCACTACTGTCATCACTTAATATTATATACTTCATCACCACTACTGTCATCACTTAATATTATATACTTCATCACCACTACTGTCATCACTTAATATTATATACTTCATCACCACTACTGTCATCACTTAATATTATATACTTCATCACCACTACTGTCATCACTTAATATTATATACTTCATCACCACTACTGTCATCACTTAATATTATATACTTCATCACCACTACTGTCATCACTTAATATTATATACTTCATCACCACTACTGTCATCACTTAATATTATATACTTCATCACCACTACTGTCATCACTTAATATTATATACTTCATCACCACTACTGTCATCACTTAATATTATATACTTCATCACCACTACTGTCATCACTTAATATTATATACTTCATCACCACTACTGTCATCACTTAATATTATATACTTCATCACCACTACTGTCATCACTTAATATTATATACTTCATCACCACTACTGTCATCACTTAATATTATATACTTCATCACCACTACTGTCATCACTTAATATTATATACTTCATCACCACTACTGTCATCACTTAATATTATATACTTCATCACCACTACTGTCATCACTTAATATTATATACTTCATCACCACTACTGTCATCACTTAATATTATATACTTCATCACCACTACTGTCATCACTTAATATTATATACTTCATCACCACTACTGTCATCACTTAATATTATATACTTCATCACCACTACTGTCATCACTTAATATTATATACTTCATCACCACTACTGTCATCACTTAATATTATATACTTCATCACCACTACTGTCATCACTTAATATTATATACTTCATCACCACTACTGTCATCACTTAATATTATATACTTCATCACCACTACTGTCATCACTTAATATTATATACTTCATCACCACTACTGTCATCACTTAATATTATATACTTCATCACCACTACTGTCATCACTTAATATTATATACTTCATCACCACTACTGTCATCACTTAATATTATATACTTCATCACCACTACTGTCATCACTTAATATTATATACTTCATCACCACTACTGTCATCACTTAATATTATATACTTCATCACCACTACTGTCATCACTTAATATTATATACTTCATCACCACTACTGTCATCACTTAATATTATATACTTCATCACCACTACTGTCATCACTTAATATTATATACTTCATCACCACTACTGTCATCACTTAATATTATATACTTCATCACCACTACTGTCATCACTTAATATTATATACTTCATCACCACTACTGTCATCACTTAATATTATATACTTCATCACCACTACTGTCATCACTTAATATTATATACTTCATCACCACTACTGTCATCACTTAATATTATATACTTCATCACCACTACTGTCATCACTTAATATTATATACTTCATCACCACTACTGTCATCACTTAATATTATATACTTCATCACCACTACTGTCATCACTTAATATTATATACTTCATCACCACTACTGTCATCACTTAATATTATATACTTCATCACCACTACTGTCATCACTTAATATTATATACTTCATCACCACTACTGTCATCACTTAATATTATATACTTCATCACCACTACTGTCATCACTTAATATTATATACTTCATCACCACTACTGTCATCACTTAATATTATATACTTCATCACCACTACTGTCATCACTTAATATTATATACTTCATCACCACTACTGTCATCACTTAATATTATATACTTCATCACCACTACTGTCATCACTTAATATTATATACTTCATCACCACTACTGTCATCACTTAATATTATATACTTCATCACCACTACTGTCATCACTTAATATTATATACTTCATCACCACTACTGTCATCACTTAATATTATATACTTCATCACCACTACTGTCATCACTTAATATTATATACTTCATCACCACTACTGTCATCACTTAATATTATATACTTCATCACCACTACTGTCATCACTTAATATTATATACTTCATCACCACTACTGTCATCACTTAATATTATATACTTCATCACCACTACTGTCATCACTTAATATTATATACTTCATCACCACTACTGTCATCACTTAATATTATATACTTCATCACCACTACTGTCATCACTTAATATTATATACTTCATCACCACTACTGTCATCACTTAATATTATATACTTCATCACCACTACTGTCATCACTTAATATTATATACTTCATCACCACTACTGTCATCACTTAATATTATATACTTCATCACCACTACTGTCATCACTTAATATTATATACTTCATCACCACTACTGTCATCACTTAATATTATATACTTCATCACCACTACTGTCATCACTTAATATTATATACTTCATCACCACTACTGTCATCACTTAATATTATATACTTCATCACCACTACTGTCATCACTTAATATTATATACTTCATCACCACTACTGTCATCACTTAATATTATATACTTCATCACCACTACTGTCATCACTTAATATTATATACTTCATCACCACTACTGTCATCACTTAATATTATATACTTCATCACCACTACTGTCATCACTTAATATTATATACTTCATCACCACTACTGTCATCACTTAATATTATATACTTCATCACCACTACTGTCATCACTTAATATTATATACTTCATCACCACTACTGTCATCACTTAATATTATATACTTCATCACCACTACTGTCATCACTTAATATTATATACTTCATCACCACTACTGTCATCACTTAATATTATATACTTCATCACCACTACTGTCATCACTTAATATTATATACTTCATCACCACTACTGTCATCACTTAATATTATATACTTCATCACCACTACTGTCATCACTTAATATTATATACTTCATCACCACTACTGTCATCACTTAATATTATATACTTCATCACCACTACTGTCATCACTTAATATTATATACTTCATCACCACTACTGTCATCACTTAATATTATATACTTCATCACCACTACTGTCATCACTTAATATTATATACTTCATCACCACTACTGTCATCACTTAATATTATATACTTCATCACCACTACTGTCATCACTTAATATTATATACTTCATCACCACTACTGTCATCACTTAATATTATATACTTCATCACCACTACTGTCATCACTTAATATTATATACTTCATCACCACTACTGTCATCACTTAATATTATATACTTCATCACCACTACTGTCATCACTTAATATTATATACTTCATCACCACTACTGTCATCACTTAATATTATATACTTCATCACCACTACTGTCATCACTTAATATTATATACTTCATCACCACTACTGTCATCACTTAATATTATATACTTCATCACCACTACTGTCATCACTTAATATTATATACTTCATCACCACTACTGTCATCACTTAATATTATATACTTCATCACCACTACTGTCATCACTTAATATTATATACTTCATCACCACTACTGTCATCACTTAATATTATATACTTCATCACCACTACTGTCATCACTTAATATTATATACTTCATCACCACTACTGTCATCACTTAATATTATATACTTCATCACCACTACTGTCATCACTTAATATTATATACTTCATCACCACTACTGTCATCACTTAATATTATATACTTCATCACCACTACTGTCATCACTTAATATTATATACTTCATCACCACTACTGTCATCACTTAATATTATATACTTCATCACCACTACTGTCATCACTTAATATTATATACTTCATCACCACTACTGTCATCACTTAATATTATATACTTCATCACTACTGTCATCACATAATATTATATACTTTCATCACACTACTGTCATCACTTAATATTATATACTTCATCACCACTACTGTCATCACTTAATATTATATACTTCATCCCTACTAACTGTCATCACTTAATATTATATACTTCATCACCACTACTGTCATCACTTAATATTATATACTTCATCACCACTACTGTCATCACTTAATATTATATACTTCATCACCACTACTGTCATCACTTAATATTATATACTTCATCACCACTACTGTCATCACTTAATATTATATACTTCATCACCACTACTGTCATCACTTAATATTATATACTTCATCACCACTACTGTCATCACTTAATATTATATACTTCATCACCACTACTGTCATCACTTAATATTATATACTTCATCACCAACTACTGTCATCACTTAATATTATATACTTCATCACCACTACTGTCATCACTTAATATTATATACTTCATCACCACTACTGTCATCACTTAATATTATATACTTCATCACCACTACTGTCATCACTTAATATTATATACTTCATCACCACTACTGTCATCACTTAATATTATATACTTCATCACCACTACTGTCATCACTTAATATTATATACTTCATCACCACTACTGTCATCACTTAATATTATATACTTCATCACCACTACTGTCATCACTTAATATTATATACTTCATCACCACTACTGTCATCACTTAATATTATATACTTCATCACCACTACTGTCATCACTTAATATTATATACTTCATCACCACTACTGTCATCACTTAATATTATATACTTCATCACCACTACTGTCATCACTTAATATTATATACTTCATCACCACTACTGTCATCACTTAATATTATATACTTCATCACCACTACTGTCATCACTTAATATTATATACTTCATCACCACTACTGTCATCACTTAATATTATATACTTCATCACCACTACTGTCATCACTTAATATTATATACTTCATCACCACTACTGTCATCACTTAATATTATATACTTCATCACCACTACTGTCATCACTTAATATTATATACTTCATCACCACTACTGTCATCACTTAATATTATATACTTCATCACCACTACTGTCATCACTTAATATTATATACTTCATCACCACTACTGTCATCACTTAATATTATATACTTCATCACCACTACTGTCATCACTTAATATTATATACTTCATCACCACTACTGTCATCACTTAATATTATATACTTCATCACCACTACTGTCATCACTTAATATTATATACTTCATCACCACTACTGTCATCACTTAATATTATATACTTCATCACCACTACTGTCATCACTTAATATTATATACTTCATCACCACTACTGTCATCACTTAATATTATATACTTCATCACCACTACTGTCATCACTTAATATTATATACTTCATCACCACTACTGTCATCACTTAATATTATATACTTCATCACCACTACTGTCATCACTTAATATTATATACTTCATCACCACTACTGTCATCACTTAATATTATATACTTCATCACCACTACTGTCATCACTTAATATTATATACTTCATCACCACTACTGTCATCACTTAATATTATATACTTCATCACCACTACTGTCATCACTTAATATTATATACTTCATCACCACTACTGTCATCACTTAATATTATATACTTCATCACCACTACTGTCATCACTTAATATTATATACTTCATCACCACTACTGTCATCACTTAATATTATATACTTCATCACCACTACTGTCATCACTTAATATTATATACTTCATCACCACTACTGTCATCACTTAATATTATATACTTCATCACCACTACTGTCATCACTTAATATTATATACTTCATCACCACTACTGTCATCACTTAATATTATATACTTCATCACCACTACTGTCATCACTTAATATTATATACTTCATCACCACTACTGTCATCACTTAATATTATATACTTCATCACCACTACTGTCATCACTTAATATTATATACTTCATCACCACTACTGTCATCACTTAATATTATATACTTCATCACCACTACTGTCATCACTTAATATTATATACTTCATCACCACTACTGTCATCACTTAATATTATATACTTCATCACCACTACTGTCATCACTTAATATTATATACTTCATCACCACTACTGTCATCACTTAATATTATATACTTCATCACCACTACTGTCATCACTTAATATTATATACTTCATCACCACTACTGTCATCACTTAATATTATATACTTCATCACCACTACTGTCATCACTTAATATTATATACTTCATCACCACTACTGTCATCACTTAATATTATATACTTCATCACCACTACTGTCATCACTTAATATTATATACTTCATCACCACTACTGTCATCACTTAATATTATATACTTCATCACCACTACTGTCATCACTTAATATTATATACTTCATCACCACTACTGTCATCACTTAATATTATATACTTCATCACCACTACTGTCATCACTTAATATTAATATACTTCATCACCACTACTGTCATCACTTAATATTATATACTTCATCACCTCTACTGTCATCACTTAATATTATATACTTCATCACCACTACTGTCATCACTTAATATTATATACTTCATCACCACTACTGTCATCACTTAATATTATATACTTCATCACCACTACTGTCATCACTTAATATTATATACTTCATCACCACTACTGTCATCACTTAATATTATATACTTCATCACCACTACTGTCATCACTTAATATTATATACTTCATCACCACTACTGTCATCACTTAATATTATATACTTCATCACCACTACTGTCATCACTTAATATTATATACTTCATCACCACTACTGTCATCACTTAATATTATATACTTCATCACCACTACTGTCATCACTTAATATTATATACTTCATCACCACTACTGTCATCACTTAATATTATATACTTCATCACCACTACTGTCATCACTTAATATTATATACTTCATCCCTACTACTGTCATCACTTAATATTATATACTTCATCACCACTACTGTCATCACTTAATATTATATACTTCATCACCACTACTGTCATCACTTAATATTATATACTTCATCACCACTACTGTCATCACTTAATATTATATACTTCATCACCACTACTGTCATCACTTAATATTATATACTTCATCACCTCTACTGTCATCACTTAATATTATATACTTCATCACCACTACTGTCATCACTTAATATTATATACTTCATCACCACTACTGTCATCACTTAATATTATATACTTCATCACCACTACTGTCATCACTTAATATTATATACTTCATCACCACTACTGTCATCACTTAATATTATATACTTCATCACCACTACTGTCATCACTTAATATTATATACTTCATCACCACTACTGTCATCACTTAATATTATATACTTCATCACCACTACTGTCATCACTTAATATTATATACTTCATCACCACTACTGTCATCACTTAATATTATATACTTCATCCCTACTACTGTCATCACTTAATATTATATACTTCATCACCACTACTGTCATCACTTAATATTATATACTTCATCACCACTACTGTCATCACTTAATATTATATACTTCATCACCACTACTGTCATCACTTAATATTATATACTTCATCCCTACTACTGTCATCACTTAATATTATATACTTCATCACCACTACTGTCATCACTTAATATTATATACTTCATCACCACTACTGTCATCACTTAATATTATATACTTCATCACCACTACTGTCATCACTTAATATTATATACTTCATCACCACTACTGTCATCACTTAATATTATATACTTCATCACCACTACTGTCATCACTTAATATTATATACTTCATCCCTACTACTGTCATCACTTAATATTATATACTTCATCACCACTACTGTCATCACTTAATATTATATACTTCATCACCACTACTGTCATCACTTAATATTATATACTTCATCACCACTACTGTCATCACTTAATATTATATACTTCATCACCACTACTGTCATCACTTAATATTATATACTTCATCACCACTACTGTCATCACTTAATATTATATACTTCATCACCACTACTGTCATCACTTAATATTATATACTTCATCACCACTACTGTCATCACTTAATATTATATACTTCATCACTACTACTGTCATCACTTAATATTATATACTTCATCCCTACTACTGTCATCACTTAATATTATATACTTCATCACCACTACTGTCATCACTTAATATTATATACTTCATCACCACTACTGTCATCACTTAATATTATATACTTCATCACCACTACTGTCATCACTTAATATTATATACTTCATCACCACTACTGTCATCACTTAATATTATATACTTCATCACCACTACTGTCATCACTTAATATTATATACTTCATCACCTCTACTGTCATCACTTAATATTATATACTTCATCACCACTACTGTCATCACTTAATATTATATACTTCATCACCACTACTGTCATCACTTAATATTATATACTTCATCACCACTACTGTCATCACTTAATATTATATACTTCATCACCACTACTGTCATCACTTAATATTATATACTTCATCACCACTACTGTCATCACTTAATATTATATACTTCATCACCACTACTGTCATCACTTAATATTATATACTTCATCACCACTACTGTCATCACTTAATATTATATACTTCATCACCACTACTGTCATCACTTAATATTATATACTTCATCACCACTACTGTCATCACTTAATATTATATACTTCATCACCACTACTGTCATCACTTAATATTATATACTTCATCACCACTACTGTCATCACTTAATATTATATACTTCATCACCACTACTGTCATCACTTAATATTATATACTTCATCACCTCTACTGTCATCACTTAATATTATATACTTCATCACCACTACTGTCATCACTTAATATTATATACTTCATCACCACTACTGTCATCACTTAATATTATATACTTCATCACCACTACTGTCATCACTTAATATTATATACTTCATCACCACTACTGTCATCACTTAATATTATATACTTCATCACCACTACTGTCATCACTTAATATTATATACTTCTTAATATTATACACCTGGTGGTGCATTAATATTATATACCAGTATACTTCTACACCACTATTGTCATCACTTCTAAACATGGAGAGAGATAAAATAAGATAAAATATACTTTATTGTCTTATTGCATTATATATACAATGAGAAATTTGTTGTGGTGAGAGCTCCATACAGTATTGGACAATGAGGTTGGAATACAAATATAACTTCACATTACACGTAACACATTAGGGAATCATACATGTCTCACCTATCACACACATAATATTAAAAACTTTGCACACATACTTAAAATAGAGGGTATAATGTAAAATAAACTCTATTGTCAAAATACATATATCTATATGGTAAAAGGATTAACATAGTGCAATCCCAAACACACACACACATATATATATACATACACCCACACACACACGCATACATATATACATACACACATACACACACACATGCAGTACAATGTAAAAGTATAAAACAAATAAAAGTCTACATCATCTACCTTCACACACACATACATCCATACATACACCTACATACATACACCCATACATAAATACCTACACACAAACATACATACATACATACACACACACACAGTACAATGTAAAGAGAGAGAGAGAGAGAGAGAGAGAGAGAGAGAGAGAGAGAGAGAGAGAGAGAGAGAGACCTTGAACACCTCTCTTCTAGAAATCAATGGCGGGAGACGTGGATAGCTCACACACACACACACACAGAGAGAGAGAGAGAGAGAGAGAGAGAGACCAGACCACCTCTCTTTTAGAAATCAATGGCAGGAGAGTCGGGGATAGCTCACTGAGAGAGAGAGAGAGAGAGAGAGAGAGAGAGAGAGAGAGAGAGAGAGAGAGATTAACTTTGCAAATCAATGGGTGATGGATTTTTTTTCATTCTTTAGGTGTTAAGCAGTGTTTTGTATGGTCAATAAGGCAACTTGCCTAATACCTTTTTAAGAAATAGAATGTAACATGCCAGGGATGCAAAAATAAAATCAGAAATAAACAGAAAGGGACTGAATACCCATGCAGTGAAATAGGTCAAGTATAATATATTCATTCCTCATTTCAACCTCACGAAATTCCCCTCTACAAGCTCTTTCCTCCACAGTGTATATACTCATATATACACTGTGCTTTCATCCACGACCAAACTCCCTTCATTTAGCCTTGGTGGTGAAGAAGCCAATTCCAGGAACTGTCAGCTAAAACCGAGTTGCCAGACCGAGCAGATTTGCTTACAGAGTTATTCTCTTCGTGATTCTCTTCCACACTTGTCCATCACACAAATAATAATGATGGTAATGGTACCAAATGATAAAAAATAAATGCATGCATAAACAAATGAATAATAAACACCACGAGAATGGACCAAATTGAAGCCCTACATAAGAGGTGATCATGCCTAGTTGCCAACCTTTACTTCTCCTGGGTTTTCTGTTGGTTTGAACTTGAAATGTCAGAGCAACATGTAGCCTACAGTACAAGGGAGGAAAGGAGGTCACGCAGGGACTATGAATTATGTAACTTGTATGTCACTTTATGGGTAACGGCAATAAGAATACTAATCTCACTTACAAACGGCTTAATAAATAAATAAATAGTAAAGGCCACGTACAATATTAATTAAAAGTAACTCTGTAATCAGCCAAAGAAACTATAGGCTACTGGTTGGGGATAATTACCATGAGCTTTAGGGAGGTGGAGGAAATATTAATGTTCATCAGTTTCTGCTCCAAAACTTTCTTATTACTGGAGTCAGGCAGTGTGTGTGTGTGTGTGTGTGTGTTGACATTCACCCGGCATAACCATCATCTATCTTTTTAACACCATCCTTTTAACTTCCTCCATTCTTCCCTCCATATTTCTGACCTTCCTTCCTCTCTTCCTCTCCCTCATTACATTTCTTCTTTACAACTTCCTACTATAAACTTGTCACTGCCTTTTTAATTCTATACACGACTGACCTACTTCATACCAATTTTTTATTTTTTATAACTTTATTTAATTAGTATCTATCCTTTTTTGGTTTGATTTGTTTGCTTTCTTTCTATCTCTGTGTTGCATTTATTCTTACTTATCGTATCACTTCCTTAGGCTATCTCCTTTCTTACTTCAATTCTACAACACCTCTTTTCTACTTTTTTCACGTTATATCACTTTCTTCCTGTCCTTCTACTTCTATCTTCTTATCATAGCCCTTACCTTTTTCCTTCCCTCTTATCCATTTCTCTTCTTCCTTCTCTCTTATTACATCACTTCCTCCCTTCCATCATATCCATCTCTCTCCTTCCTTCTCTCTTATTACATCACTTCCTCCCTTCCATCATATCCATCTCTCTTTTACTCTCATCATTCCATACATACATAGCCTATATCCCTTCCACCACCTTTCGTGTTCTCGTCCCTTTCCTTCTTCTATAATCTGGGTTACGGCAATACATCGTCTTACAGCTCTCTTCTTCCCTGTCAGTCTTTTTCCCTAGTTTCAGCTTCGTTGATTATCCGACAGTTATTGTAGTCGGGAAATTATATGAGAGAGAGAGAGAGAGAGAGAGAGAGAGAGAGAGAGAGAGAGAGAGAGAGAGAGAGAGTAGGAAAATGAAAAGAGAAGGGAAATGGAATGAAGTTCAATATGCAACCAAGACCTAGTATACCAGGTCTGCTCCAAGGCCTTGGTCTGCTCATCGCGCATATCGGGTCGGGCTGGTACGTCGATTGGCCCCCAAACTGAGGCTTCCCAAGTCTGTCAAATATGGGACGGGATAGTAGTCTCTATGATCGGGGTACATACGGGTCAATATTAGCGGCCCCTCGCATTTCAGTGGCAAAATTGCCTTACTTTCTTGCCAAAATTCATGGCTTAGACTTAGAGTAGGTGAACCGTTTTTGTTTCTAAAATTTCTTCAAAAGCATAGGTATCGAAAGTTCTCAGTGGAAGTTTTCGAGAAATTACAAATAAGACTAGAAATAGTGATGTGAAAACAGCATGTATATGGGAGAATTCCTTCCCTCTGCCTGCGTATATCAAATGGAAAAAGTTTAATCCTTACCTGACTCACCTTATCAAATCCTTTAAACACCTCCACCCAAGGGTAACTGCCCCACCTCCAACACATACACACAACCATGAATGTCACATAGTTCCTATACAGACACGGTCGTACAAGGTCCCTCTGTGTAGCTTTTATTTTTTCTCCGGTGATGTTTATTGTGGACTGGTAGACAGTAGCAGTGCACAATGCCCAACAATTGTGCTATATATGGTTGTTTCTCCAATTACAAAAATAAAGATTTCATAAGTTTACACCACTTCCCCAAGAACAGTGAACGACTTATGTCGGAGAGAGGACAAAATCCTCGCTGAGAAATATCAACACATTAAAATATGTGTGTATTATAATGAAAGGAAGGACGGGAAAAAGGAAGATAAACAGAAGGGAACTTATGAAAATGCAGGCAGGTGAGTAGGAAGGAAGGAAGGCAGGAAGGAAGGAAGGAAGGAAGGCAGACAGGTGAGGAGGGAGGGAGGATAGATGAATGAAAGGAAGCAGAATATGGAGTGACGGAGGAAAGACGAGGGGAGAAAGAGAAGCAAGCACACACAACAACAAAAAATGCTTCTGATGATAAAACATATATAATGCAGACATTGAAATTATGGGAAGGTTACAGTTATCATGGTAATTCTCTCTCTCTCTCTCTCTCTCTCTCTCTCTCTCTCTCTCTCTCTCTCTCTCTCTCTCTCTTATATTTCTGTGGGTTTCATCTGAATTTCAGTATTACCCCATGGTTTCATTTACTGCCTCATCTTCCACTGCTTGTGTGTGTGTGTGAGAGAGAGAAAGAGAGAGAGTCATGGACGGTACTAGAATGATGCAACAAAAGGAAGTAAATATTGTTCAAGTAATACAACTATGAAGGAGGGAGGGAAGTAGAAGAAGTGACGAGGATGCAGGTCGAGAGAAAAAGTGACACACAACATGTGACATTGATCCAGAAAAACTAAACATAAAATATTGAGAACTTTTGTATGAGTGACGGTCATGCAAGAGACAGAGGATGCCGTTGGTGTGGCGTTGCTATAAATGTGTGTGTGTGTGTTACAGTTTGGAAAGTCGTGGCTGTAAAGGATATAGTATAGGCTAATGTATAATATACATTTGGTACATTAGAGTGCCTTGAGTCCACCAAAATATGCTGGGAAACATTACCAGATTAACAACAATAATGGTGGCCAGTTTGGACAAATCAGATCGTCTATACAGTAGATTTACCAATACCTTCGTTTCTTCCTTAGCCAATTTTCAGCCTCTTAAAAATATTATGCCACGAACATTAGCGCTAACAAATTTGATGCTGGTTTCCTCCAATATGTTAATTTATTTATTTAGTTATGAAGTTTTGCTGTGCTATGCGTCTTTAGGTTTTATCAAGTGATAAACAAACGAACACAGACACAAACATACAATACTGTTTTACTATATCAGATAATTTGTACTTATTTAGTCCTGTGCAGTATACGCTACCCGAGGATGAGCAAGTTCAGTACAAAGCAACTTATTCTAAAACTTCTCTAAGCAACAAACCACTGTTATTTTTATTAATCTGGTACAGTTTTCTAGAATAATTTGTAGGAATCTAGACGCTCCAATAAACTTTGCTTCCCCTTCAATCTCAATATTTCGTTCGGGCTTGTGTTACTCACTCACCTTCCTTGAACCTTTACACACACACACACCCACACCCACACACACAACTATACCTCTCGTGTGTGTGTGTGTCCACCTGTGTGTCACTTCCCCCTATGTGTGTGTGTGTGTGTGTGTAGAATTACTTATATTTATTCATAATATAACTTCACGTCCCCTTCCCCTGCAGCTGAAACCTTGAAACAATAATTAACGACCTTCATGTATCAGTCGTATATATTACACAGCCTGCATGTGTGATATTATACTCACCACTCAAGGTGACATTTATATTATATTACATTTATATTATATTACACAGCCTGTGTGATATTATACTCACCACTAAAGGTGACATTTTTTGTCAAATATTTATGAACACAAGTTTGCTTGTAGATAATAACACCGCCTGAAACCAAACTCCATATATAAATTAATAGCAACTCTCACCATAGCAGACTAGGAAATTTATTATGAAAATAGTTCAGTTTTGGTCAATTTGGAGTAATTGATTCATCCAAACTATTCGAAGCAACAGGCCACCAATATTGTTGGTAGTCTAGTCCTGTTTCATGGCATTCTTTGGAGGAATCAAGGCGCTCAAGTGTCTCAAAAATATACTAACCCCTATAAGTCTGCGAGATGATCCACGCAGTTTTCAGTTGCACACACACACACACACACACACTAATCCTTTATCAACCTTGGGGACAATGGAATTATTATTCTGGTTTACGACCTAGTTTACTATTAGTGCCGTTAGATATAGCATTTTATTTCCAACACATATACATTAAAAAAAGAAGTAGAAGGTTAGAGAGGAGAAGGAAAAGAAGTTGTTGAAGGAAAGGAAAGAATAAAGGAATAGGAGAGGGAAGGAAAGAATAAAGGAGGAGTATAGGAGAGGGAAGGAAAGAATGAAGGAGTATAGGAGAGGGAAGGAAAGAATAAAGAAGGAAGAGTATAGGAGAGGGAAGGAAAGAATAAAGGAGGAGTATAGGAGAGAGAATGAAAGAATAAAGGAGGAGGAGAGGGAAGGAAAGAATAAAGGAGGAGTATAGGAGAGGGAAGGAAAGAATGAAGGAGTATAGGAGAGGGAAGGAAAGAATGAAGGAGGAGGAGAGGGAAGGAAAGAATAAAGAAGGAAGAGTATAGGAGAGGGAAGGAAAGAATAAAGGAGGAGTATAGGAGAGGGAAGGAAAGAATGAAGGAGTATAGGAGAGGGAAGGAAAGAATGAAGGAGGAGGAGAGGGAAGGAAAGAATAAAGAAGGAAGAGTATAGGAGAGGGAAGGAAAGAATAAAGGAGGAGTATAGGAGAGGGAAGGAAAGAATGAAGGAGTATAGGAGAGGGAAGGAAAGAATGAAGGAGGAGGAGAGGGAAGGAAAGAATGAAGGAGTTGGAGAGGGAAGGAAAGAATGAAGGAGTTGGAGAGGGAAGGAAAGAATGAAGGAGTTGGAGAGGGAAGGAAAGAATGAAGGAGTTGGAGAGGGAAGGAAAGAATGAAGGAGTTGGAGAGGGAAGGAAAGAATGAAGGAGGAGGAGAGGGAAGGAAAGAATGAAGGAGTTGGAGAGGGAAGGAAAGAATGAAGGAGTTGGAGAGGGAAGGAAAGAATGAAGGAGTTGGAGAGGGAAGGAAAGAATGAAGGAGTTGGAGAGGGAAAGAAAGAATGAAGGAGTTGGAGAGGGAAGGAAAGAATGAAGGAGTTGGAGAGGGAAGGAAAGAATGAAGGAGTTGGAGAGGGAAGGAAAAAATGAAGGAGGAATGAAGGCGCTCTAATGGGAAAGGGTTGTGGTGGTCGGAATGTATGCGAGTGTGTGTGAATTTTTTATTTTCAAGTTTTATTGTCTGTGTGTGTGTGTGTGTTATTGGGGGCAGATAGCCAGATCAAGGTCAGATCTTATAGAATGACACCTTTAACTCCCACCTCACCTCACCTGACCCAACATTCTCCCACCACACCTATCTATCTATCTATCTATCTATCAGTTTATCTATTGCAGTTCTCTTTACCATACTCTCATCCCATCATCCTCTCTCTCTCTCTCTCATCGTGTCCAATTTTACTTGCTTTTATCATGAACTTACCCCTGGGGATCCTCCTCACTGCTTCCCCTCATGTGTGTGTGTGTGTGTGGTGGAGGTTTAGAGTTCATACTGTACACGTGTTAAAAGTCACCAATACATTTACCATTTTACTAATCTAGTCTGGCGTATACTTTTCAGAAATCAAGGTGTTCTAACAATCAACTTAAAGTATACCATTCCTTTTATAATATCCAGGTGTTGTAATTGACTAATGTGTGACCCCACATGACCCTTTGTATATGTAATTGACTAATGTGTGACCCCACATGACCCTTTGTATATGTAATTGACTAATGTGTGACCCCACATGACCCTTTGTATATGTAATTGACTAATGTGTGACCCCACATGACCCTTTGTATATGTAATTGACTAATGTGTGACCCCACATGACCCTTTGTATATGTAATTGACTAATGTGTGACCCCACATGACCCTTTGTATATGTAATTGACTAATGTGTGACCCCACATGACCCTTTGTATATGTAATTGACTAATGTGTGACCCCACATGACCCTTTGTATATGTAATTGACTAATGTGTGACCCCACATGACCCTTTGTATATGTAATTGACTAATGTGTGACCCCACATGACCCTTTGTATATGTAATTGACTAATGTGTGACCCCACATGACCCTTTGTATATGTAATTGACTAATGTGTGACCCCACATGACCCTTTGTATATGTAATTGACTAATGTGTGACCCCACATGACCCTTTGTATATGTAATTGACTAATGTGTGACCCCACATGACCCTTTGTATATGTAATTGACTAATGTGTGACCCCACATGACCCTTTGTATATGTAATTGACTAATGTGTGACCCCACATGACCCTTTGTATATGTAATTGACTAATGTGTGACCCCACATGACCCTTTGTATATGTAATTGACTAATGTGTGACCCCACATGACCCTTTGTATATGTAATTGACTAATGTGTGACCCCACATGACCCTTTGTATATGTAATTGACTAATGTGTGACCCCACATGACCCTTTGTATATGTAATTGACTAATGTGTGACCCCACATGACCCTTTGTATATGTAATTGACTAATGTGTGACCCCACATGACCCTTTGTATATGTAATTGACTAATGTGTGACCCCACATGACCCTTTGTATATGTAATTGACTAATGTGTGACCCCACATGACCCTTTGTATATGTAATTGACTAATGTGTGACCCCACATGACCCTTTGTATATGTAATTGACTAATGTGTGACCCCACATGACCCTTTGTATATGTAATTGACTAATGTGTGACCCCACATGACCCTTTGTATATGTAATTGACTAATGTGTGACCCCACATGACCCTTTGTATATGTAATTGACTAATGTGTGACCCCACATGACCCTTTGTATATGTAATTGACTAATGTGTGACCCCACATGACCCTTTGTATATGTAATTGACTAATGTGTGACCCCACATGACCCTTTGTATATGTAA